>JAKFHT010001100.1:0-37930 GCA_023783455.1 Erythrocebus patas | reverse complement strand
TCGATAGGCTTCTTGAGGAAAGCTGTAACTCTGAAAGCTGAATTACAAGAACACGAAGAAATTTCTCAGAAAGCTTCTTTCCAGGGTTTAGAGGAAGATATTTCCTTTTTCAAAATAGCCTTCTATGGGCTTCCATTATATCACTTTGCAAATTCCACAAGAACAGTCTTACGGAAAGGTTTTTGAGGGAAAGCTGTAACTCTGTGAGATGAATTAATAGAACACAAAGCAGTTTCTCAGAAAGCTTCTTTCCAGTTTTTAACGGAAGATATTTCTTTTTCACCATAGCCTTCTATGGGCTTCAAATTTCACTTTGCAAATTCCACAAGAACAGATTTAGCGAAAGGCTTTTTGAGGAAAGTTGTAAATCTGTGAGATGAATTAACAGAATACAAAGCCGTTTTTCAGAAAGCTTCTTTCCAGTTTTTAACGGAAGATAATTCCTCGTTCACCATAGCCCTCTATGGGCTTCCAAATATCACTTTGCAAATTCCACAAGAACAGTCTTAACGCTTCTTGAAGGAAAGCTGTAACTCTGTGAGATGAATTAACAGAACAAAGCAGTTTCTCAGAAAGCTTCTTTCCAGTTTTTAACGGAAGATTTTCCTTTTTCACCATAGCCAGAGGGCTATTGTGAAAAAGGAAATATCTTCCGTTCAAAACTGGAAAGAAGGGTTCTGAGAAACTGCTCTGTGTTATGTTAGTTCATCTCACAGAGTTACATCTTTCCTTCAAAGAATTATTTCGCTAAGGCTGTTTTCTTGTGGAACTGGCAAGGATGTTTGGAAGCCCATAGAGGGCTATGGTGAAAAAGGAAATATCTTCCGTTCAAAACTGGAAAGAAGCTTTCTGAGAAACGGCTCTGTGTTCTGTTAGTACATCTCACAGGGTTACGTCTTTCCCTTCAAGAAGCCTTTCGCTAAGGCTGTTCTTGTGGAACTGGCCAAGGGGTATTTGGTAGCCCTTAGAGGGCTATGGTGAAAAAGGAAATATCTTCCGTTCAAAACTGGAAAGAAGCTTGAGAAACTGCTCTGTGTTCTGTTAATTCATCTCACAGAGTTTCATCTTTCCTTCAAGCACCTTCGCTAAGGCTGTTCTTGTGGAATTGGCAAGGGATATTTGGAAGCCCATAGAGGGCTATGGTGAAAAAGGAAATATCTTCCGTTCAAAACTGGAAAGAAGCTTTCTGAGAAAATGCTCTGTGTTCTGTTAATTCATCTCACAGAGTTACATCTTTCCCTTCAAGAAGCCTTTGGCTAAGGCTGTTCTTGTGGAATTGGCAAAGGGATATTTGGAAGCCCATAGAGGGCTATTTTGAAAAAGGAAATATCTTCCGTTCAAAACTGGAAAGAAGCTTTCTGAGAAACTGCTCTGTGTTCTGGTAGTACATCTCACAGAGTTACATCTTTCCCTTCAAGAAGCCTTTCGCTAAGTCTGTTCTTGTGGAACTGGCAAAGGGATATTTGGTAGCCCAGAGAGGGCTCTGGTGAAAAAGGAAATATCTTCCGTTCAAAACTGGAAAGAAGCTTTCTGAGAAACTGCTCTGTGTTAAGTTAGTTCATCTCACAGAGTTCCATCTTTCACTTCAAGAAGACTTTCGCTAAGTCTGTTCTTGTGGAACTGGCAAAGGGATATTTGGAAGCCCATAGAGGGCTATGGTGAAAAAGGAAATATCTTCCGTTCAAAACTGGAAAGAAGCTTTCTGAGAAACTGCTCAGTGTTCTGTTAATTCATCTCACAGAGTTACATCTATCCCTTCAAGAAGCCTTTCCCTAAGGCTGTTCTTGTGGAATTGGCAAAGGGATATTTGGAAGCCCATAGAGAGGTGAAAAAGGAAATATCTTCCGCTTCAAAACTGGAAAGAAGCTTTCTGAGAAACTGCTCTGTGTTCTCTGAATTCATCTCACAGAGTTACATCTTTCCCTTCAGGAAGCCTTTCGCTAAGGCTCTTCTTGTGGAATTGCAAAGGGATATTTGGAAGCCCATAGAGGGCTATGGTGAAAAGGAAATATCTTCCGCTTCAAAACTGGAAAGAAGCTTTCTGAGAAACTGCTCTGTGTTCTGTTAGTTCATCTCACAGAGTCCCATCTTTCCCTTCAAAAGTTTTCACAAGGCTGTTCTTGTGGAATTGGCAAAGGGGTATTTGGAAGCCCATAGAGGGCTAGGGTGAAAAAGGAAATATCTTCCGTTCAAAACTGGAAAGAAGCTTTCTGAGAAACTGCTCTGTGTTCTCTGAATTCATCTCACAGAGGTACATCTTTCCTTCAAGAAGCCTTCCTTCTAAGGCTGTTCTTGTGGAATTGGCAAAGGATATTTGGAAGCCCATAGAGGGCTATGGTGAAAAAGGAAATATCTGCCGTTCAAAACTGGAAAGAAGCTTTCCGAGAAACTGCTCTGTGTTCTGTTAGTTCATCTCACAGAGTTACATCTTTCCTTCAAGAAGCCTTTCGCTAAGGCTGTTCTTGTGGAACTGGCAAGGGATATTTGGAAGCCCATAGAGGGCTATGGTGAAAAAGGAAATATCTTCCGTTCAAAACTGGAAAGAAGCTTTCTGAGAAACTGCTCTGTGTTCTGTTAGTTCATCTCACAGAGTTACATCTTTCCTTCAAAGCCTTTCGCTAAGGCTGTTCTTGTGGAACTGGCAAGGGATATTTGGAAGCCCATGAGGGCTATGGTGAAAAAGGAAATATCTTCCGTTCAAAACTGGAAGAAGCTTTCTGTGATACTGCTCTGTGTTCTCTGAATTCATCTCACAGGTTACATCTTTCCTTCAAGAAGCCTTCGCTAAGGCTGTTCTTGTGGAATTGGCAAGGATATTTGGAAGCCCATAGAGGCTATGGTGAAAAAGGAAATATCTTCCTTTCAAAACTGGATAAAGCTTTCTGAGAAACTGCTCTGTGTTCTGTTAGTATATCTCACAGGGTTACGTCTTTCCTTCAAGAAGCCTTTAGCTAAGTCTGTTCTTGTGGAATTGGCAAAGGATATTTGAAGCCCATGAGGGCTATGGTGAAAAAGGAAATATCTTCCGTTCAAAACTGGAAAGCTTTCTGAGAAACTCTGTGTTCTGTTAATTCATCTCACAGGTTACATCTTTCCCTTCAAACCTTTCGCTAAGGCTGTTCTTGTGGAATTAACAAAGGGATATTTGGAAGCCATAGAGGGTATGGTGAAAAAGGAAATATCTTCCGTTCAAAACTGGAAAGAAGCTTTCTGAGAAACTGCTCTGTGTTCTCCTGAATTCATCTCACAGAGTTACATCTTTCCTTCAAAGCCTTTCGCTAAGGCTGTTCTTGTGGAATTAGCAAAGGGATATTTGGAAGCCCATAGAGGCTATGGTGAAAAAGGAAATATCTTCCGTTCAAAACTGGAAAGAAGCTTTCTGAGAAACTGCTCTGTGTTCAGTTAATTCATCTCACAGAGTTACATCTTTCCCTTCAAAAGCCTTTCGCTAAGGCTGTTCTTGTGGAATTACCAAAGGGATATTTGGAAACCCATAGAGGCTATGGTGAAAAAAAATATCTTCGTTCAAAACTGGAAGAAGCTTTCTGAGAAACTGCTCTGTGTTCTGTTAATTCATCTCACAGAGTTACATCTTTCCCTTCAAAAACCTTTCGCTAAGGCTGTTCTTGTGGAATTGGCAAGGGATATTTGGAAGCCCATAGAGGGCTATGGTGAAAAAGGAAATATCTTCCTTTCAAAACTGGAAAGAAGCTTTCTGAGAAACTGCTCTGTGTTCTGTTAGTACATCTCACAGGGGTTACATCTTTCCTTCAAGAAGCCTTTCGCTAAGCTGTTCTTGTGGAACTGTGCAAAGGGATATTTGGTACCCATAGAGGGCTATGGTGAAAAAGGAAATATCTTCCGTTCAAAACTGGAAAGAAGCTTTCTGAGAAACTGCTCTGTGTTCTGTTAATTCATCTCACAGGTTACATCTTTCCCTTCAAGAAGCCTTCGCTAAGGCTGTTCTTGTGGAATTAGCAAAGGGATATTTGGAAGCCCATAGAGGCTATGGTGAAAAGGAAATATCTTCCGTTCAAAACTGGAAAAGCTTTCTGAGAAACTGCTGTGTTCTGTTATTCATCTCACAGAGTTACATCTTTCCTTCAAGAAGCCTTCGTAAGGCTGTTCTTGTGGAACTGGCAAATTGATATTTGGAAGCCCATAAGGGGCTGGTGAAAAAGGAAATATCTTCCGTTCAAAACTGGAAAGAAGCTTTCTGAGAGCTCTGTGTTCTCTAATTCATCTCACAGAGTTACATCTTTCCCTTCAAGAAGCCTTTCGCTAAGGCTGTT
Source organism: Erythrocebus patas (assembly GCA_023783455.1). Classification (NCBI taxonomy): domain Eukaryota; kingdom Metazoa; phylum Chordata; class Mammalia; order Primates; family Cercopithecidae; genus Erythrocebus; species Erythrocebus patas. The sequence goes on along the minus strand of JAKFHT010001100.1, from coordinate 33,638 downwards.
CTTGTGGAATTGGCAAAGGATATTTGGAAGCTTAGAGCTATGGTGAAAAGGAAATATCTTCCGTTCAAAACTGGAAAAGCTTTCTGAGAAACTGCTCTGTGTTCTGTTAATTCATCTCACAGAGTTTCATCTTTCCCTTCAAGCCTTTCGCTAAGGCTGTTCTTGTGGAATTGGCAAGGGATATTTGGAAGCCCATAGAGGCTATGGTGAAAAAGAAAATATCTTCCGTTCAAAACTGGAAGAAGCTTTCTGAGAAACTGCTCTGTGTTCTGTTAGTTCATCTCACAGGTTACATCTTTCCTTCAAGAAGCCTTTCGCTAAGGCTGTTCTTGTGGAATTGGCAAAGGATATTTGGAAGCCCATAGAGGCAGTGGTGAAAAAGGAAATATCTTCCGTTCAAAACTGGAAAGAACTTTCTGAGAAACTGCTCTGTGTTCTGTTAATTCATCTCAGAGTTACATCTTTCCCTTCAAGCCTTTCGCTAAGGCTGTTCTTGTGGAATTGGCAAGGATATTTGGAAGCCCATAGAGGGCTATGGTGAAAAGGAAATATCTTCCGTTCAAAACTGGAAAAACTTTCTGAGAAACTGCTCTGTGTTCTGTTAATTCATCTCACAGAGTTACATCTTTCCTTCAAGAAGCCTTTCGCTAAGGCTGTTCTTGTGGAGATGGCAAGGGATATTTGGAAACCCATGAGGCTATGGTGAAAAAGGAAATATCTTCCGTTCAAAACTGGAAAGAAGCTTTCTGAGAAACTGCTCTGTGTTCTGTTAGTTCATCTCACAGAGTTACATCTTTCCCTTCAAGAAGCCTTTCCCTAAGGCTGTTCTTGTGGAATTGGCAGGATATTTGGTAGCCAGAGAGGGCTATGGTGAAAAAGAAATATCTTCCGTTCAAAACTGGAAGAAAGCTTTCTGAGAAACTGCTCTGTGTTCTGTTAGTTCATCTCACAGGTTACATCTTTCCTTCAAGAAGCCTTTCGCTAAGGCTGTTCTTGTGGAATTGCAAGGGATATTTGGAAGCCCATAGAGGCTATGGTGAAAAGGAAATATCTTCCGTTCAAAACTGGAAAGAACTTTCTGAGAAACTGCTCTGTGTTCTGTTAATTCATCTCACAGAGTTACATCTTTCCCTTCAAGAAGCCTTTCGCTAAGGCTGTTCTTGTGGAATTAGCAAGAGGATATTTGGGCCATAGAGGCTATGGTGAAAAACAAATATCTTCCGTTCAAAACTGAAGAAGCTTTCTGAGAAACTGCTCTGTGTTCTGTTAATTCATCTCACAGAGTTACATCTTTCCCTTCAGGAAGCCTTTCGCTAAGGCTGTTCTTGTGGAATTGGCAAAGGGATATTTGGAAGCCCATAGGGGCTATGGTGAAAAAAATATCTTCCGTTCAAAACTGGAAAAGCTTTCTGAGAAACTGCTCTGTGTTCTGTAATTCATCTCACAGAGTTACATCTTTCCTTCGAAGCCTTTCGCTAAGGCTGTTCTTGTGGAATTGGCAAAGGGATATTTGGAAGCCCCATAGAGGGCTATGGTGAAAAAAAAGGAAATATCTTCCGTTCAAAACTGGAAGAAGCTTTCTGAAACTGCTCTGTGTTCTGTTAATTCATCTCACAGAGTTACATCTTTCCCTTCAAAAGCCTTTCGCTAAGGCTGTTCTTGTGGAATTGGCAAAGGGATATTTGGAAGCCCATAGGGCTATGGTGAAAAAGGAAATATCTTCCGTTCAAAACTGGAAAAGCTTTCTGAGAAACTGCTCTGTGTTCTGTTAATTCATCTCACAGGTTACATCTTTCCTTCAAAGCCTTTTAAGGCTGTTCTTGTGGAATTGCAAAGGATTTGGAAGCCCATAGAGGGCTGGGGTGAAAAAGGAAATATCTTCCGTTCAAAACTGGAAAGAAGCTTTCTGAGAAACTGCTCTGTGTTCTGTTGAATTCATCTCACAGAGTTACATCTTTCCTTCAAGAAGCCTTTCGCTAAGGCTGTTCTTGTGGAATTGGCAAAGGATATTTGGAAGCCCATAGAGGCTATGGTGAAAAAGGAAATATCTTCCGTTCAAAACTGGAAAGAAGCTTTCTGAGAAACTGCTCTGTGTTCTGTTAATTCATCTCACAGAGTTACATCTTTCCCTTCAGAAGCCTTTCGCTAAGGCTGTTCTTGTGGAATTAGCAAGGGATATTTGGAAGCCCATAGAGGGGCTATGGTGAAAAAATATCTTCCGTTCAAAACTGGAAAGAACTTTCTGAGAAACTGCTCTGTGTTCTGTTAATTCATCTCACAGAGTTACATCTTTCCTTCAAAGCCTTTCCGCTAAGTCTGTTCTTGTGGAATTAGCAAGGGATATTTGGAAGCCCATAGAGGGCTATGGTGAAAAAGGAAATATCTTCCGTTCAAAACTGGAAAGAAGCTTTCTGAGAAACTGCTCTGTGTTCTGTTAATTCATCTCACAGAGTTACATCTTTCCCTTCAAGAAGCCTTTCGCTAAGGCTGTTCTTGTGGAATTAGCAAAGGGATATTTGGAAGCCATAGGGGTTATGGTGAAAAAGGAAATATCTTCCGTTCAAAACTGGAAAGAAGCTTTCTGAGAAACTGCTCTGTGTTCTCTGAATTCATCACACAGAGTTACATCTTTCCTTCAGAAGCCTTTCTAAGGCTGTTCTTGTGGAATTAGCAAAGGGATATTTGGAAGCCCATAGAGGCTATGGTGAAAAAGGAAATATCTTCCGTTCAAAACTGGAAAGAAGCTTTCTGAGAAACTGCTCTGTGTTCTGTTAATTCATCTCACAGGTTACATCTTTCCTTCAAGAAGGCCTTCGCTAAGGCTGTTCTTGTGGAATTAGCAAGGGATATTTGGAAACCCATAGAGGGCTATGTGAAAAAAAAATATCTTCCGTTCAAAACTGGAAAGAAGCTTTCTGAGAAACTGCTCTGTGTTCTTTTAATTCATCTCACAGAGTTACATCTTTCCCTTCAGAAGCCTTTCCTAAGGCTGTTCTTGTGGAATTGGCAAAGGGATATTTGGAAGCCCATAGAGGCTATGGTGAAAAAGGAAATATCTTCCGTTCAAAACTGGAAGAAGCTTTCTGAGAAACTGCTCTGTGTTCTGAATCCATCTCACGAGTTACATCTTTCCTTCAAGAAGCCTTTCGCTAAGGCTGTTCTTGTGGAATTGGCAAAGGGATATTTGGAAGCCCATAGACTATGGTGAAAAGGAAATATCTTCCGTTCAAAACTGGAAAAAGCTTTCTGAGAAACTGCTCTGTGTTCTCTTAATTCATCTCACAGAATTACATCTTTCCCTTCAAAAGCCTTTCTAAGGCTGTTCTTGTGGAATTAGCAAGGGATATTTGGAAACCCATAGAGGGCTATGGTGAAAAAGAAATATCTTCCGTTCAAAACTGGAAAGAAGCTTTCTGAGAAACTGCTCTGTGTTCTGTTAGTTCATCTCACAGGTTACATCTTTCCTTCAAAGCCTTTCGCTAAGGCTGTTCTTGTGGAATTGGCAAAGGATATTTGGAAGCCCATAGAGGGCTATGGTGAAAAAGGAAATATCTTCCGTTCAAAACTGGAAAAAGAAGCTTTCTGAGAAACTGCTCTGTGTTCTGTTAATTCATCTCACAGAGTTACATCTTTCCCTTCAAGAAGCCTTTCGCTAAGGCTGTTCTTGTGGAATTGCAAAGGGATATTTGGAAGCCCATAGAGGGCTATGGTGAAAAGGAAATATCTTCCGTTCAAAACTGGAAAGAAGCTTTCTGAGAAACTGCTCTGTGTTCTGTTAATTCATCTCACAGAGTTACATCTTTCCCTTCAAGAAGCCTTTCGCTAAGGCTGTTCTTGTGGAATTTACAAAGGGATATTTGGAAGCCCATAGAGGGCTATGGTGAAAAAGGAAATATCTTCCGTTCAAAACTGGAAAAGCTTTCTGAGAAACTGCTCTGTGTTCTGTTAATTCATCTCACAGAGTTACATCTTTCCCTTCAAGGAAGCCTTTCGCTAAGGCTGTTCTTGTGGAATTGGAAAAGGATATTTGGAAGCCCATAGAGGGCTATGGTGAAAAAATATCTTCCGTTCAAAACTGGAAAGAAGCTTTCTGAGAAACTGCTCTGTGTTCTGTTAATTCATCTCACAGAGTTACATCTTTCCCTTCAAAAGCCTTTCGCTAAGGCTGTTCTTGTGGAATTAGCAAAGGGATATTTGGAAGCCCATAGAGGGCTATGGTGAAAAATATCTTCCGTTCAAAACTGGAAAGAAGCTTTCTGAGAAACTGCTCTGTGTTCTCTGAATTCATCTCACAAGTTACATCTTTCCCTTCAAAGCCTTTCGCTAAGGCTGTTCTTGTGGAATTGGCAAAGGATATTTGGAAGCCCATAGAGGCTATGGTGAAAAAAGGAAATATCTTCCGTTCAAAACTGGAAGAAACTTTCTGAGAAACTGCTCTGTGTTCTGTTAGTTCATCTCTGAGTTACAATCTTTCCCTTCAAGAAGCCTTTCGCTAAGGCTGTTCTTGTGGAATTGGCAAGGATATTTGGAAGCCCATAGAGGGCTAGGGTGAAAAGGAAATATCTTCCGTTCAAAACTGGAAAGAAACTTTCTGAGAAACTGCTCTGTGTTCTGAATTCATCTCACAGAGTTACATCTTTCCTTCAAGAAGCCTTTTGCTAAGGCTGTTCTTGTGGAATTGGCAAGGATATTTGGAAGCCCATAGGGCTATGGTGAAAAAGGAAATATCTTCCGTTCAAAACTGGAAAGAAGCTTTCTGAGAAACTGCTCTGTGTTCTGTTATTCATCTCACAGAGTTACATCTTTCCTTCAAGAAGCCTTTCGCTAAGGCTGTTCTTGTGGAACTGGCAAAGGATATTTGGAAGCCCATAGAGGCTATGGTGAAAAAGGAAATATCTTCCGTTCAAAACTGGAAAGAAGCTTTCTGAGAAACTGCTCTGTGTTCTGTTAATTCATCTCACAGAGTTACATCTTTCCTTCAAAAGCCTTTCGCTAAGGCTGTTCTTGTGGAATTGGCAAAGGGATATTTGGAAGCCCATAGAGGCTATGGTTGAAAAGGAAATATCTTCCGTTCAAAACTGGAAAGAAACTTTCTGAGAAACTGCTCTGTGTTCTCTAATTCATCTCACAGAGTTCCATCTTTCCTTCAAGAAGCCTTTGCTAAGGCTGTTCTTGTGGAACTGGCAAAGGGATATTTGGAAGCCCATAGAGGGCTATGGTGAAAAAAATATCTTCCGTTCAAAACTGGAAAGAAGCTTTCTGAGAAACTGCTCTGTGTTCTGTCAGTACATCTCACAGAGTTACGCATCTTTCCTTCAAGAAGCCTTTCGCTAAGGCTGTTCTTGTGGAATTGGCAAAGGGATATTTGGAAGCCCTTAGAGGGCTATGGTGAAAAAAATATCTTCCGTTCAAAACTGGAAAGAAGCTTTCTGAGAAACTGCTCTGTGTTCTGTGAATTCATCTCACAGAGTTACATCTTTCCCTTCAAGAAGCCTTTGCTAAGGCTGTTCTTGTGGAATTGGCAAAGGGATATTTGGAAGCCCATAGAGGGCTATGGTGAAAAGGAAAATATCTTCGTTCAAAACTGGAAAGAAGCTTTCTGAGAAACTGCTCTGTGTTCTGTTAGTACATCTCACAGGGTTACATCTTTCCTTCAAGAAGCCTTTCGCTAAGGCTGTTCTTGTGGAATTGGCAAAGGGATATTTGGAAGCCCATAGAGGCTATGGTGAAAAAAAATATCTTCCGTTCAAAACTGGAAAGAAGCTTTCTGAGAAACTGCTCTGTGTTCTGATAATTCATCTCACAGAGTTACATCTTTCCCTTCAAGAAGCCTTTCGCTAAGGCTGTTCTTGTGGAATTGGCAAAGGGATATTTGGAAGCCCATAGAGGCTATGGTGAAAAATATCTTCCGTTCAAAACTGGAAAGAAGCTTTCTGAGAAACTGCTCTGTGTTCTTTTAATTCATCTCACAGAGTTACATCTTTCCCTTCAAGAAGCCTTTCCGCTAAGGCTGTTCTTGTGGAATTAGCAAAGGGATATTTGGAAGCCCATAGAGGGCTATGGTGAAAAAGGAAATATCTTCCGTTCAAAACTGGAAAGAAGCTTTCTGAGAAACTGCTCTGTGTTCTCTTAGTTCATCTCACTGAGTTATATCTTTCCTTCAAGAAGCCTTTCGCTAAGTCTCTTCTTGTGGAATTGGCAAAGGGATATTTGGAAGCCCATAGAGGCTATGGTGAAAGGAAATATCTTCCGTTCAAAACTGGAAAGAAGCTTTCTGAGAAACTGCTCTGTGTTCTGTTAGTTCATCTCACAGAGTTACATCTTTCCTTCAAGAAGCCTTTCGCTAAGGCTCTTCTTGTGGAATTAGCAAAGGGATGTTGGGAAGCCCATAGAGGGCTATGGTGAAGGAAATATCTTCCGTTCAAAACTGGAAAAAACTTTCTGAGAAACTGCTCTGTGTTCTGTTAGTTCATCTCACAGAGTTACATCTTTCCTTCAAAAGCAGCCTTTCGCTAAGGCTGTTCTTGTGGAATTGGCAAAGGGATATTTGGGAAGCCCATAGAGGCTATGGTGAAAAGGAAATATCTTCCGTTCAAAACTGGAAAGAAGCTTTCTGAGAAACTGCTCTGTGTTCTGTTAGTTCATCTCACAGAGTTACATCTTTCCTTCAAGAAGCCTTCGCTAAGGCTGTTCTTGTGGAATTGGCAAAGGGATATTTGGAAGCCCATAGAGGGCTATGGTGAAAAAGGAAATATCTTCCGTTCAAAACTGGAAAGAAGCTTTCTGAGAAACTGCTCTGTGTTCTCTGAATTCATCTCACAGAGTTACATCTTTCCCTTCAGGAAGCCTTTCGCTAAGGCTGTTCTTGTGGAATTGGCAAAGGGATATTTGGAAGCCCATAGAGGGCTATGGTGAAAAAGGAAATATCTTCCGTTCAAAACTGGAAAGAAGCTTTCTGAGAAACTGCTCTGTGTTCTGTTAGTTCATCTCACAGAGTTACATCTTTCCCTTCAAGAAGCCTTTCGCTAAGGCTGTTCTTGTGGAATTGGCAAAGGGATATTTGGAAGCCCATAGAGGGCTATGGTGAAAAGGAAATATCTTCCGTTCAAAACTGGAAGAAGCTTTCTGAGAAACTGCTCTGTGTTCTGATTCATCTCACAGAGTTACATCTTTCCCTTCAAAGCCTTTCGCTAAGGCTGTTCTTGTGGAATTGGCAAAGGATATTTGGAAGCCCATAGAGGGCTATGGTGAAAAGGAAATATCTTCCGTTCAAAACTGGAAAGAAGCTTTCTGAGAAACTGCTCTGTGTTCTGTTAGTTCATCTCACAGAGTTACATCAAAAGCCTTTCGCTAAGGCTGTTCTTGTGGAATTGGCAAAGGATATTTGGAAGCCCATAGAGGGCTATGGTGAAAAAAGGAAATATCTTCCGTTCAAAACTGGAAAGAAGCTTTCTGAGAAACTGCTCTGTGTTCTCTTAATTCATCTCACAGAGTTACATCTTTCCCTTCAAGAAGCCTTTCGCTAAGGCTGTTCTTGTGGAATTGGCAAAGGGATATTTGGAAGCCCATAGAGGGCTATGGTGAAAAAGGAAATATCTTCCGTTCAAAACTGGAAAGAAGCTTTCTGAGAAACTGCTCTGTGTTCTGTTAATTCATCTCACAGAGTTACATCTTTCCCTTCAAGAAGCCTTTCGCTAAGGCTGTTCTTGTGGAATTGGCAAAGGATATTTGGAAGCCCATAGAGGCTATGGTGAAAAGGAAATATCTTCCGTTCAAAACTGGAAAGAAGCTTTCTGAGAAACTGCTCTGTGTTCTGTTAATTCATCTCACAGAGTTACATCTTTCCTTCAAGAAGCCTTTCGCTAAGGCTGTTCTTGTGGAATTGGCAAAGGGATATTTGGAAGCCCATAGAGGGCTATGGTGAAAAGGAAATATCTTCCGTTCAAAACTGGAAAGAAGCTTTCTGAGAAACTGCTCTGTGTTCTGTTAGTTCATCTCACAGAGTTACATCTTTCCCTTGAAAAGCCTTTCGCTAAGGCTGTTCTTGTGGAAATGGCAAAGGGATATTTGGAAGCCCATAGAGGGCTATGGTGAAAAAGGAAATATCTTCCGTTCAAAACTGGAAAGAAGCTTTCTGAGAAACTGCTCTGTGTTCTGTTAATTCATCTCACAGGTTACATCTTTCCTTCAAGAAGCCTTTCGCTAAGGCTGTTCTTGTGGAATTGGCTAAGGGATATTTGGAAGCCCATAGAGGGCTATGGTGAAAAAGGAAATATCTTCCGTTCAAAACTGGAAAGAAGCTTTCTGAGAAACTGCTCTGTGTTCTGTTATTCATCTCACAGAGTTACATCTTTCCCTTCAAGAAGCCTTTCCCTAAGGCTGTTCTTGTGGAATTGGCAAAGGATATTTGGAAGCCCATAGAGGGCTATGGTGAAAAAGGAAATATCTTCCGTTCAAAACTGGAAAGAAGCTTTCTGAGAAACTGCTCTGTGTTCTGTTAATTCATCTCACATAGTTACATCTTTCCTTTCAAGAAGCCTTTCGCTAAGGCTGTCCTTGTGGAATTGGCAAAGGATATTTGAAGCCCATAGAGGCTATGGTGAAAAAGGAAATATCTTCCGTTCAAAACTGGAAAGAAGCTTTCTGAGAAACTGCTCTGTGTTCTGTTAATTCATCTCACAGAGTTACATCTTTCCTTCAAGAAGCCTTTCGCTAAGGCTGTTCTTGTGGAATTAGCAAAGGGATATTTGGAAGCCCATAGAGGGCTATGGTGAAAAAGGAAATATCTTCCGTTCAAAACTGGAAAAAGCTTTCTGAGAAACTGCTCTGTGTTCTGTTAATTCATCTCACAGGTTACATCTTTCCTTCAAGAAGCCTTTCGCTAAGGCTGTTCTTGTGGAATTGGCAAAGGGATATTTGGAAGCCCATAGAGGCTATGGTGAAAAGGAAATATCTTCCGTTCAAAACTGGAAAGAAGCTTTCTGAGAAACTGCTCTGTGTTCTGTTAATTCATCTCACAGAGTTACATCTTTCCTTCAAGCCTTTCGCTAAGGCTGTTCTTGTGGAATTGGCAAAGGATATTTGGAAGCCCATAGAGGCTATGGTGAAAAAGGAAATATCTTCCGTTCAAAACTGGAAAGAAGCTTTCTGAGAAACTGCTCTGTGTTCTCTGAATTCATCTCACAGAGTTACATCTTTCCCTTCAAGAAGCCTTTCGCTAAGGCTGTTCTTGTGGAAATGGCAAAGGGATATTTGGAAGCCCATAGAGGCTATGGTGAAAAGGAAATATCTTCCGTTCAAAACTGGAAAGAAGCTTTCAGAGAAACTACTCAGTGTTCTGTTAATTCATCTCACAGAGTTACATCTTTCCCTTCAAGAAGCCTTTCGCTAAGGCTGTTCTTGTGGAATTGGCAAAGGGATATTTGGAAGCCCATAGAGGGCTATGGTGAAAAAGGAAATATCTTCCGTTCAAAACTGGAAGAAGCTTTCTGAGAAACTGCTCTGTGTTCTGTTAGTTCATCTCACAGAGTTACATCTTTCTCTTCAAGAAGCCTTTCGCTAAGGCTGTTCTTGTGGAATTGGCAAAGGGATATTTGGAAGCCCATAGAGGGCTATGGTGAAAAAGGAAATATCTTCCGTTCAAAACTGGAAAGAACCTTTCTGAGAAACTGCTCTGTGTTCTGTTAATTCATCTCACAGAGTTACATCTTTCCCTTCAAGAAGCCTTTCGCTAAGGCTGTTCTTGTGGAATTGGCAAAGGATATTTGGTAGCCCATAGAGGGCTATGGTGAAAAGGAAATATCTTCCGTTCAAAACTGGAAAGAAGCTTTCTGAGAAACTGCTCTGTGTTCTGTTAGTTCATCTCACAGAGTTACATCTTTCCTTCAAGCCTTTCGCTAAGGCTGTTCTTGTGGAATTGGCAAAGGGATATTTGGAAGCCCATAGAGGGCTATGGTGAAAAAAAATATCTTCCGTTCAAAACTGGAAAGAAGCTTTCTGAGAAACTGCTCAGTGTTCTGTTAATTCATCTCACAGAGTTACATCTTTCCTTCAAGAAGCCTTTTGCTAAGGCTGTTCTTGTGGAATGGCAAAGGATATTTGGAAGCCCATAGAGGGCTATGGTGAAAAAAAATATCTTCCGTTCAAAACTGGAAAGAAGCTTTCTGAGAAACTGCTCTGTGTTCTGTTAATTCATCTCACAGAGTTACATCTTTCCTTCAAGAAGCCTTTCGCTAAGGCTGTTCTTGTGGAATTAGCAAAGGATATTTGGAAGCCCATAGAGGGCTATGGTGAAAAAGGAAATATCTTCCTTTCAAAACTGGAAAAAGCTTTCTGAGAAACTGCTCTGTGTTCTGTTAGTTCATCTCACAGAGTTACATCTTTCCTTCAAAAGCCTTTCGCTAAGGCTGTTCTTGTGGAACTGGCAAAGGGATATTTGGTAGCCCATAGAGGGCTATGGTGAAAAGGAAATATCTTCCGTTCAAAACTGGAAAGAAGCTTTCTGAGAAACTGCTCTGTGTTCTGTTAATTCATCTCACAGAGTTACATCTTTCCTTCAAGAAGCCTTTCGCTAAGGCTGTTCTTGTGGAATTAGCAAAGGGATATTTGGAAGCCCATAGAGGGCTATGGTGAAAAGGAAATATCTTCCGTTCAAAACTGGAAAGAAGCTTTCTGAGAAACTGCTCTGTGTTCTGTTAGTTCATCTCACAGAGTTACATCTTTCCTTCAAGAAGCCTTTCGCTAAGGCTGTTCTTGTGGAATTGGCAAAGGGATATTTGGAAGCCCATAGAGGCTATGGTGAAAAGGAAATATCTTCCGTTCAAAACTGGAAAGAAGCTTTCTGAGAAACTGCTCTGTGTTCTGTTAATTCATCTCACAGAGTTACATCTTTCCTTCAAGAAGCCTTTCGCTAAGGCTGTTCTTGTGGAATTGGCAAAGGATATTTGGAAGCCCATAGAGGGTTATGGTGAAAAGGAAATATCTTCCGCTCAAAACTGGAAAGAAGCTTGAGAAACTGCTCTGTGTTCTCTGAATTCATCACACAGAGTTACATCTTTCCTTCAAGAAGCCTTCGCTAAGGCTGTTCTTGTGGAATTGGCAAAGGGTTATTTGGAAGCCCATAGAGGGCTTTGGTGAAAAAGAAATATCTTCCGCTCAAAACTGGAAAGAAGCTTTCTGAGAAACTGCTCTGTGTTCTGTTAATTCATCTCACAGAGTTACATCTTTCCTTCAAGAAGCCTTTCGCTAAGGCTGTTCTTGTGAATTGGCAAAGGATATTTGGAAACCCATAGAGGGCTATGGTGAAAAGGAAATATCTTCCGCTCAAAACTGGAAAGAAGCTTTCTGAGAAACTGCTCTGTGTTCTGTTAATTCATCTCACAGAGTTACATCTTTCCTTCAAGAAGCCTTCGCTAAGGCTGTTCTTGTGGAATTGGCAAAGGGATATTTGGAAGCCCATAGAGGGCTATGGTGAAAAGGAAATATCTTCCGCTCAAAACTGGAAAGAAGCTTTCTGAGAAACTGCTCTGTGTTCTGTTAGTTCATCTCACAGAGTTATATCTTTCCTTCAAGAAGCCTTCGCTAAGGCTGTTCTTGTGGAACTGGCAAAGGATATTTGGTAGCCCATAGAGGGCTATGGTGAAAAGGAAATATCTTCCGCTCAAAACTGGAAAGAAGCTTTCTGAGAAACTGCTCTGTGTTCTGTTAATTCATCTCACAGAGTTACATCTTTCCTTCAAGAAGCCTTTCGCTAAGGCTGTTCTTGTGGAATTGGCAAAGGATATTTGGAAGCCCATAGAGGGCTATGGTGAAAAGGAAATATCTTCCGTTCAAAACTGGAAAGAAGCTTTCTGAGAAACTGCTCTGTGTTCTCTGAATCCATCTCACCGAGTTACATTTTTCCCTTCAAGAAGCCTTTCGCTACGGCTGTTCTTGTGGAAATGGCAAAGGGATATTTGGAAGCCCATAGAGGGCTATGGTGAAAAAGGAAATATCTTCCGTTCAAAACTGGAAAGAAGCTTTCTGAGAAACTGCTCTGTGTTCTGTTAATTCATCTCACAGAGTTACATCTTTCCCTTCAAGAAGCATTTCGCTAAGGCTGTTCTTGTGGAATTGGCAAAGGGATATTTGGAAGCCCATAGAGGGCTATGGTGAAAAAGGAAGTATCTTCCTTTCAAAACTGGAAAGAAGCTTACTGAGAAACTGCTCTGTGTTCTGTTAGTACATCTCACAGAGTTACATCTTTCCCTTCAAGAAGCCTTTCGCTAAGGCTGTTGTTGTGTAATTGGCAAAGGGATATTTGGAAGCCCATAGAGGGCTATGATGAAAAAGGAAATATCTTCCGTTCAAAACTGGAAAGAAGCTTTCTGAGAAACTGCTCTGTGTTCTGTTAATTCATCTCACAGAGTTACATCTTTCCCTTCAAGAAGCCTTTTGCTAAGTCTGTTCTTGTTTAACTGGCAAAGGGATATTTGGTAGCCCATAGAGGGCTATTGTGAAAAAGGAAATATCTTCCGTTCAAAACTGGAAAGAAGGGTTCTGAGAAACTGCTCTGTGTTATGTTAGTTCATCTCACAGAGTTACATCTTTCCCTTCAAGAAGCCTTTCGCTAAGTCTTTTCTTGTGGAACTGGCAAAGGGATATTTGGAAGCCCATAGAGGGCTATGGTGAAAAAGGAAATATCTTCCGTTCAAAACTGGAAAGAAGCTTTCTGAGAAACTGCTCTGTGTTCTGTTAGTTCATCTCACAGAGTTACATCTTTCCCTTCAAGAAGCCTTTCGCTAAGGCTGTTCTTGTGGAATTCGCAAAGGGATATTTGGAAGCCCTTAGAGGGCTATGGTGAAAAAGGAAATATCTTCCGTTCAAAACTGGAAAGAAGCTTTCTGAGAAACTGCTCTGTTTTCTCTGAATTCATCACACAGAGTTACATCTTTCCCTTCAAGAAGCCTTTCGCTAAGGCTGTTCTTGTGGAATTGCCAAAGGGATATTTGGTAGCCCATAGAGGGCTATGGTGAAAAAGGAAATATCTTCCGTTCAAAACTGGAAAGAAGCTTTCTGAGAAACTGCTCTGTGTTCTGTTAGTTCATCTCACAGAGTTACATCTTTCCCTTCAAGCCTTTCGCTAAGGCTGTTCTTGTGGAATTTGCAAAGGGATATTTGGAAGCCCATAGTGGGCTATGGTGAAAAAGGAAATATCTTCCGTTCAAAACTGGAAAGAAGCTTTCTGAGAAACTGCTCTGTGTTCTGTTAATTCATCTCACAGAGTTACATCTTTCCCTTCAAGAAGCCTTTCGCTAAGGCTGTTCTTGTGGAATTGGCAAAGGGATATTTGGAAGCCCATAGAGGGCTATGGTGAAAAAGGAAATATCTTCCGTTCAAAACTGGAAAGAAGCTTTCTGAGAAACTGCTCTGTGTTCTTTTAATTCATCTCACAGAGTTACATCTTTCCCTTCAAGAAGCCTTTCGCTAAGGCTGTTCTTGTGGAATTGGCAAAGGGATATTTGGAAGCCCATAGAGGGCTATGGTGAAAAAGGAAATATCTTCCGTTCAAAACTGGAAAGAAGCTTTCTGAGAAACTGCTCTGTTTTCTCTGAATTCATCTCACAGAGTTCCATCTTTCCCTTCAAGAAGCCTTTCGCTAAGGCTGTTCTTGTGGAATTGGCAAAGGGATATTTGGTAGCCCATAGAGGGCTATGGTGAAAAAGGAAATATCTTCCGTTCAAAACTGGAAAGAAGCTTTCTGAGAAACTGCTCTGTGTTCTCTGAATTCATCACAGAGTTACATCTTTCCTTCAAGAAGCCTTTCGCTAAGGCTGTTCTTGTGGAATTGGCAAAGGGATATTTGGAAGCCCATAGAGGGCTATGGTGAAAAAGGAAATATCTTCCGTTCAAAACTGGAAAGAAGCTTTCTGAGAAACTGCTCTGTGTTCTGTTAGTTCATCTCAAAGAGTTACATCTTTCCCTTCAAGAAGCCTTTCGCTAAGGCTGTTCTTGTGGAATTGGCAAAGGGATATTTGGAAGCCCATAGAGGGCTATGGTGAAAAAGGAAATATCTTCCGTTCAAAACTGGAAAGAAGCTTTCTGAGAAACTTCTCAGTGTTCTGTTAATTCATCTCACAGAGTTACATCTTTCCTTCAAGAAGCCTTTCCTAAGGCTGTTCTTGTGGAATTGGCAAAGGATATTTGGAAGCCCATAGAGGGCTATGGTGAAAAAGGAAATATCTTCCGTTCAAAACTGGAAAGAAGCTATCTGAGAAACTGCTCTGTGTTCTGTTAATTCATCTCACAGAGTTACATCTTTCCCTTCAAGAAGCCTTTCGCTAAGGCTGTTCTTGTGGAATTGGCAAAGGGATATTTGGAAGCCCATAGAGGGCTATGGTGAAAAAGGAAGTATCTTCCTTTCAAAACTGGAAAGAAGCTTTCTGAGAAACTGCTCTGTGTTCCGTTAGTAGATTTCACAGGGTTATATCTTTCCCTTCAAGAAGCCTTTCGCTAAGGCTGTTTTTGTGGAACTGGCAAAGGGATATTTGGTAGCCCATAGAGGGCTATGGTGAAAAAGGAAATATCTTCCGTTCAAAACTGGAAAGAAGCTTTCTAGGAAACTGGTCTGTGTTCTGATAATTCATCTCACAGAGTTTCATCTTTCCCTTCAAGAAGCGTTTCGCTAAGGCTGTTCTTGTGGAATTGGCAAAGGGATATTTAGAAACCCATAGAGGGCTATGGTGAAAAAGGAAATATCTTCCGTTCAAAACTGGAAAGAAGCTTTCTGAGAAACTGCTCTGTGTTCTCTGAATTCATCACATAGAGTTACATCTTTCCCTTCAAGAAGCCTTTCGCTAAGGCTGTTCTTGTGGAATTGGCAAAGGGATATTTGGAAGCCCATAGAGGGCTATGGTGAAAAAGGAAATATCTTCCGTTCAAAACTGGAAAGAAGCTTTCTGAGAAACTGCTCTGTGTTCTGTTAATTCATCTCACAGAGTGACATCTTTCCCTTGAAGAAGCCTTTCGCTAAGGCTGTTCTTGTGGAATTGGCAAAGGGATATTTGGAAGCCCATAGAGGGTTATGGTGAAAAAGGAAATATCTTCCGTTCAAAGCTGGAAAGAAGCTTTCTGAGAAACTGCTCTGTGTTCCCTGAATTCATCACACAGAGTTACATCTTTCCCTGCAGGAAGCCTTTCGCTAAGGCTGTTCTTGTGGAATTGGCAAAGGGTTATTTGGAAGCCCATAGAGGGCTTTGGTGAAAAAGGAAATATCTTCCGTTCAAAACTGAAAAGAAGGTTTCTGAGAAACTGCTCTGTGTTCTGTTAGTTCATCTCACAGAGTTATATCTTTCCCTTCAAGAAGCCTTTCGCTAAGTCTCTTCTTGTGGAACTGGCAAAGGGATATTTGGTAGCCCATAGAGTGCTATGGTGAAAAAGGAAATATCTTCCGTTCAAAACTGGAAAGAAGCTTTCTGAGAAACTGCTCTGTGTTCTCTTACTTCATCTCCCAGAGGTACATCTTTCCCTTCAATAAGCCTTTGGCTAAGGCTGTTCTTGTGGAATTGGCAAAGGGATATTTGGAAGCCCATAGAGGGCTATGGTGAAAAAGGAAATATCTTCCGTTCAAAACTGGAAAGAAGCTTTCTGAGAAACTGCTCTGTGTTCTGTTAGTTCATCTCACAGAGTTATATCTTTCCTTCAGAAGCCTTTCGCTAAGTCTGTTCTTGTGGAACTGGCAAAGGATATTTGGAAGCCCATAGAGTGCTATGGTGAAAAGGAAATATCTTCCGCTCAAAACTGGAAAGAAGCTTGAGAAACTGCTCTGTGTTCTGTTAATTCATCTCACAGAGTTACATCTTTCCTTCAAGAAGCCTTTTGCTAAGGCTGTTCTTGTGGAATTGGCAAAGGATATTTGGAAGCCCATAGAGGGCTATGGTGAAAAGGAAATATCTTCCGCTCAAAACTGGAAAGAAGCTTGAGAAACTGCTCTGTGTTCTGTTAATTCATCTCACAGAGTTACATCTTTCCTTCAAGAAGCCTTTCGCTAAGGCTGTTCTTGTGGAATTGGCAAAGGATATTTGGAAGCCCATAGAGGGCTACGGTGAAAAAGGAAATATCTTCCGCTTCAAAACTGGAAAGAAGCTTTCTGAGAAACTGCTCTGTGTTCTGTTAATTCATCACACAGAGTTACATCTTTCCCATCAAGAAGCCTTTCGCTAAGGCTGTTGTTGTGTAATTGGCAAAGGGATATTTGGAAGCCCATAGAGGGCTATGATGAAAAGGAAATATCTTCCGCTCAAAACTGGAAAGAAGCTTGAGAAACTGCTCTGTGTTCTGTTAATTCATCTCACAGAGTTACATCTTTCCCTTCAAGAAGCCTTTTGCTAAGTCTGTTCTTGTTTAACTGGCAAAGGATATTTGAAGCCCATAGAGGGCTATTGTGAAAAAAGGAAATATCTTCCGCTCAAAACTGGAAAGAAGGGTTCTGAGAAACTGCTCTGTGTTCTGTTAGTTCATCTCACAGAGTTACATCTTTCCTTCAAGAAGCCTTTCGCTAAGTCTTTTCTTGTGGAACTGGCAAAGGATATTTGGAAGCCCATAGAGGGCTATGGTGAAAAAGGAAATATCTTCCGTTCAAAACTGGAAAGAAGCTTTCTGAGAAACTGCTCTGTGTTCTGTTAGTTCATCTCACAGAGTTACATCTTTCCCTTCAAGAAGGCTTTCGCTAAGGCTGTTCTTGTGGAATTCGCAAAGGGATATTTGGAAGCCCTTAGAGGGCTATGGTGAAAAAGGAAATATCTTCCGTTCAAAACTGGAAAGAAGCTTTCTGAGAAACTGCTCTGTTTTCTCTGAATTCATCACACAGAGTTACATCTTTCCCTTCAAGAAGCCTTCGCTAAGGCTGTTCTTGTGGAATTGCAAAGGATATTTGGAAGCCCATAGAGGGCTATGGTGAAAAGGAAATATCTTCCGTTCAAAACTGGAAAGAAGCTTTCTGAGAAACTGCTCTGTGTTCTGTTAGTTCATCTCACAGAGTTACATCTTTCCTTCAAGAAGGCTTTCGCTAAGGCTGTTCTTGTGGAATTGGCAAGGATATTTGGAAGCCCTTAGAGGGCTATGGTGAAAAGGAAATATCTTCCGTTCAAAACTGGAAAGAAGCTTTCTGAGAAACTGCTCTGTTTTCTGAATTCATCACACAGAGTTACATCTTTCCTTCAAGAAGCCTTTCGCTAAGGCTGTTCTTGTGGAATTGCCAAAGGATATTTGGTAGCCCTTAGAGGCTATGGTGAAAAAGGAAATATCTTCCGTTCAAAACTGGAAAGAAGCTTTCTGAGAAACTGCTCTGTGTTCTGTTAATTCATCTCACAGAGTTACATCTTTCCCTTCAAGAAGCCTTTCGCTAAGGCTGTTCTTGTGGAATTGCCAAAGGATATTTGGAAGCCCATAGAGGGCTATGGTGAAAAAGGAAATATCTTCCGTTCAAAACTGGAAAGAAGCTTTCTGAGAAACTGCTCTGTGTTCTGTTAATTCATCTCACAGAGTTACATCTTTCCCTTCAAGAAGCCTTTCGCTAAGGCTGTTCTTGTGGAATTGGCAAAGGGATATTTGGAAGCCCATAGAGGGCTACGGTGAAAAAGGAAATATCTTCCGTTCAAAACGGGAAAGAAGCTTTCTGAGAAACTGCTCTGTGTTCTTTTAATTCATCTCACAGAGCTACATCTTTCCCTTCAAGAAGCCTTTCGCTAAGGCTGTTCTTGTGGAATTGGCAAAGGGATATTTGGAAGCCCTTAGAGGGCTATGGTGAAAAAGGAAATATCTTCCGTTCAAAACTGGAAAGAAGCTTTCTGAGAAACTGCTCTGTTTTCTCTGAATTCATCACACAGAGTTCCATCTTTCCCTTCAAGAAGCCTTTCGCTAAGGCTGTTCTTGTGGAATTGCCAAAGGGATATTTGGTAGCCCTTAGAGGGCTATGGTGAAAAAGGAAATATCTTCCGTTCAAAACTGGAAAGAAGCTTTCTGAGAAACTGCTCTGTGTTCTGTTAATTCATCTCACAGAGTTACATCTTTCCCTTCAAGAAGCCTTTCGCTAAGGCTGTTCTTGTGGAATTGGCAAAGGGATATTTGGAAGCCCATAGTGGGCTATGGTGAAAAAGGAAATATCTTCCGTTCAAAACTGGAAAGAAGCTTTCTGAGAAACTGCTCTGTGTTCTGTTAATTCATCTCACAGAGTTTCATCTTTCCTTCAAGAAGCCTTTCGCTAAGGCTGTTCTTGTGGAATTGGCAAAGGATATTTGGAAGCCCATAGAGGCTATGGTGAAAAAGGAAATATCTTCCGTTCAAAACTGGAAAGAAGCTTTCTGAGAAACTGCTCTGTGTTCTTTAATTCATCTCACAGAGCTACATCTTTCCTTCAAGAAGCCTTTCGCTAAGGCTGTTCTTGTGGAATTGGCAAAGGGATATTTGGAAGCCCTTAGAGGGCTATGGTGAAAAAGGAAATATCTTCCGTTCAAAACTGGAAAGAAGCTTTCTGAGAAACTGCTCTGTGTTCTCTGAATACATCTCACAGAGTTACATCTTTCCTTCAAGAAGCCTTCGCTAAGGCTGTTCTTGTGGAAATGGCAAAGGGATATTTGGAAGCCCTTAGAGGGCTATGGTGAAAAAGGAAATATCTTCCGTTCAAAACTGGAAAGAAGCTTTCAGAGAAACTACTCAGTGTTCTGTTAATTCATCTCACAGAGTTCCATCTTTCCCTTCAAGAAGCCTTTCGCTAAGGCTGTTCTTGTGGAATGGCAAAGGGATATTTGGAAGCCCATAGAGGGCTATGGTGAAAAAGGAAATATCTTCCGTTCAAAACTGGAAAGAAGCTTTCTGAGAAACTGCTCTGTGTTCTGTTAATTCATCTCACAGAGTTACATCTTTCCCTTCAAGAAGCCTTTCGCTAAGGCTGTTCTTGTGGAATTGGCAAAGGATATTTGGAAGCCCATAGAGGGATATGGTGAAAAAGGAAATATCTTCCGTTCAAAACTGGAAAGAAGCTTTCTGAGAAACTGCTCTGTGTTCTGTTAGTTCATCTCAAAGAGTTACATCTTTCCCTTCAAGAAGCCTTTCGCTAAGGCTGTTCTTGTGGAATTGGCAAGGGATATTTGGAAGCCCATAGAGGGCTATGGTGAAAAAGGAAATATCTTCCGTTCAAAACTGGAAAGAAGCTTTCTGAGAAACTTCTCAGTGTTCTGTTAATTCATCTCACAGAGTTACATCTATTCCTTCAAGAAGCCTTTCGCTAAGGCTGTTCTTGTGGAATTGGCAAAGGGATATTTGGAAGCCCATAGAGGGCTATGGTGAAAAAGGAAATATCTTCCGTTCAAAACTGGAAAGAAGCTTTCTGAGAAACTGCTCTGTGTTCTGAATTCATCTCACAGAGTTACATCTTTCCTTCAGGAAGCCTTTGGCTAAGGCTGTTCTTGTGGAATTGGAAAGGATATTTGGAAGCCCATAGAGGGCTATGGTGAAAAAGGAAATATCTTCCGTTCAAAACTGGAAAGAAGCTTTCTGAGAAACTGCTCTGTGTTCTGTTAGTTCATCTCACAGAGTTCCATCTTTCCCTTCAAGAAGCCTTTTGCTAAGGCTGTTCTTGTGAAATTGGCAAAGGGATATTTGCAAGCCCATAGAGGGCTAGGGTGAAAAAGGAAATATCTTCCGTTCAAAACTGGAAAGAATGTTTCTGAGAAACTGCTCTGTGTTCTCTTACTTCATCTCACAGAGGTACATCTTTCCCTTCAAGAAGCCTTTCGCTAAGGCTGTTCTTGTGGAATTGGCAAAGGGATATTTGGAAACCCATAGAGGGCTATGGTGAAAAAGGAAATATCTTCCGTTCAAAACTGGAAAGAAGCTTTCTGAGAAACTGCTCTGTGTTCTGTTAGTTCATCTCACAGAGTTACATCTTTCCCTTCAAGAAGCCTTTCGCTAAGGCTGTTCTTGTGGAACTGGCAAAGGGATATTTGGAAGCCCATAGAGGGCTATGGTGAAAAAGGAAATATCTTCCGTTCAAAACTGGAAAGAAGCTTTCTGAGAAACTGCTCTGTGTTCTGTTAATTCATCTCACAGAGTTACATCTTTCCCTTCAAGAAGCCTTTCGCTAAGGCTGTTCTTGGCAATTGGCAAAGGGATATTTGGAAGCCCATAGAGGGATATGGTGAAAAAGGAAATATCTTCCGTTCAAAACTGGAAACAAGCTTTCTGAGAAACTGCTCTGTGTTCTCTTAATTCATCTCACAGAGTTCCATCTTTCCCTTCAAGAAGCCTTTCGCTAAGGCTGTTCTTGTGGAATTGGCAAAGGGATATTTGGAAGCCCATAGAGGGCTATGGTGAAAAAGGAAATATCTTCCGTTCAAAACTGGAAAGAAGCTTTCTGAGAAACTGCTCTGTGTTCTGTTAGTTCATCTCACAGAGTTACATCTTTCCCTTCAAGAAGCCTTTCGCTAAGGCTGTTCTTGTGGAATTGGCAAAGGGATATTTGGAAGCCCATAGAGGGCTATGGTGAAAAAGGAAATATCTTCCGTTCAAAACTGGAAAGAAGATTTCTGAGAAACTGCTCTATGTTCTGTTAATTCATCTCACAGAGTTACATCTTTCCCTTCAAGAAGCCTTTCGCTAAGGCTGTTCTTGTGGAATTGGCAAAGGGATATTTGGAAGCCCATAGAGGGCTATGGTGAAAAAGGAAGTATCTTCCTTTCAAAACTGGATAAGAAGCTTTCTGAGAAACTGCTCTGTGTTCTGTTAGTACATCTCACAGGGTTACGTCTTTCCCTTCAAGAAGCCTTTCGCTAAGGCTGTTCTTGTGGAACTGGCCAAGGGGTATTTGGTAGCCCTTAGAGGGCTATGGTGAAAAAGGAAATATCTTCCGTTCAAAACTGGAAAGAAGCTTTCTGAGAAACTGCTCTGTGTTCTGATAATTCATCTCACAGAGTTTCATCTTTCCCTTCAAGAAGCCTTTCGCTAAGGCTGTTCTTGTGGAATTGGCAAAGGGATATTTGGAAGCCCATAGAGGGCCATGGTGAAAAAGGAAATATCTTCCGTTCAAAACTGGAAAGAAGCTCTCTGAGAAACTGCTCTGTGTTCTGTTAATTCATCTCACAGAGTTACATCTTTCCCTTCAAGAAGCCTTTCGCTAAGGCTGTTCTTGTGGAATTGGCAAAGGGATATTTGGAAGCCCATAGAGGGCTATGGTGAAAAAGGAAATATCTTCCGTTCAAAACTGGAAAGAAGCTTTCTGAGAAACTGCTCTGTCTTCTGTTAATTCATCTCACAGAGTGACATCTTTCCCTTGAAGAAGCCTTTCGCTAAGGCTGTTCTTGTGGAATTGGCAAAGGGATATTTGGAAGCCCATAGAGGGTTATGGTGAAAAAGGAAATATCTTCCGTTCAAAGCTGGAAAGAAGCTTTCTGAGAAACTGCTCTGTGTTCTCTGAATTCATCACACAGAGTTACATCTTTCCCTGCAGGAAGCCTTTCGCTAAGGCTGTTCTTGTGGAATTGGCAAAGGGTTATTTGGAAGCCCATAGAGGGCTTTGGTGAAAAAGGAAATATCTTCCGTTCAAAACTGGAAAGAAGCTTTCTGAGAAACTGCTCTGTGTTCTGTTAATTCATCTCACAGAGTTACATCTTTCCCTTCAAGAAGCCTTTCGCTAAGGCTGTTCTTGTGAAATTGGCAAAGGGATATTTGGAAACCCATAGAGGGCTATGGTGAAAAAGGAAATATCTTCCGTTCAAAACTGGAAAGAAGCTTTCTGAGAAACTGCTCTGTGTTCTTTTAATTCATCTCACAGAGTTACATCTTTCCCTTCAAGAAGCCTTTCGCTAAGGCTGTTCTTGTGGAATTGGCAAAGGGATATTTGGAAGCCCATAGAGGGCTTTGGTGAAAAAGGAAATATCTTCCGTTCAAAACTGGAAAGAAGGTCTCTGAGAAACTGCTCTGTGTTCTGTTAGTTCATCTCACAGAGTTATATCTTTCCCTTCAAGAAGCCTTTCGCTAAGTCTCTTCTTGTGGAACTGGCAAAGGGATATTTGGTAGCCCATAGAGTGCTATGGTGAAAAAGGAAATATCTTCCGTTCAAAACTGGAAATAAGCTTTCTGAGAAACTGCCCAGTGTTCTGTTAATTCATATCACAGAGTTACATCTTTCCCTTCAAGAAGCCTTTCGCTAAGGCTGTTCTTGTGGAATTGGCAAAGGGATATTTGGAAGCCCAAAAAGGGCTACGGTGAAAAAGGAAATATCTTCCGTTCAAAACTGGAAAGAAGCTTTCTGAGAAACTGCTCTGTGTTCTGATAATTTATCTCACAGAGTTTCATCTTTCCCTTCAAGAAGCCTTTCGCTAAGGCTGTTCTTGTGGAATTGGCAAAGGGATATTTGGAAGCCCATAGAGGGCTATGGTGAAAAAGGAAGTATCTTCCTTTCAAAACTGGAAAGAAGCTTTCTCAGAAACTGCTCTGTGTTCCGTTAGTACATTTCACAGGGTTACATCTTTCCCTTCAAGAAGCCTTTCGCTAAGGCTGTTTTTGTGGAACTGGCAAAGGGATATTTGGTAGCCCATAGAGGGCTATGGTGAAAAAGGAAATATCTTCCGTTCAAAACTGGAAAGAAGCTTTCTGAGAAACTGCTCTGTGTTCTGATAATTCATCTCACAGAGTTTCATCTTTCCCTTCAAGAAGCGTTTCGCTAAGGCTGTTCTTGTGGAATTGGCAAAGGGATATTTAGAAACCCATAGAGGGCTATGGTGAAAAAGGAAATATCTTCCGTTCAAAACTGGAAAGAAGCTTTCTGAGAAACTGCTCTGTGTTCTCTGAATTCATCACATAGAGTTACATCTTTCCCTTCAAGAAGCCTTTCGCTAAGGCTGTTCTTGTGGAATTGGCAAAGGGATATTTGGAAGCCCATAGAGGGCTATGGTGAAAAAGGAAATATCTTCCGTTCAAAACTGGAAAGAAGCTTTCTGAGAAACTGCTCTGTGTTCTCTTACTTCATCTCACAGAGTTACATCTTTCCCTTCAAGAAGCCTTTCGCTAAGGCTGTTCTTGTGAAATTGGCAAAGGGATATTTGGAAACCCATAGAGGGCTATGGTGAAAAAGGAAATATCTTCCGTTCAAAACTGGAAAGAAGCTTTCTGAGAAACTGCTCTGTGTTCTGTTAATTCATCTCACAAAGTTACATCTTTCCCTTCAAGAAGCCTTTCGCTAAGGCTGTTCTTGTGGAATTGGCAAAGGGATATTTGGAAGCCCATAGAGGGCTTTGGTGAAAAAGGAAATATCTTCCGTTCAAAACTGGAAAGAAGGTTTCTGAGAAACTGCTCTGTGTTCTGTTAGTTCATCTCACAGAGTTATATCTTTCCCTTCAAGAAGCCTTTCGCTAAGTCTCTTCTTGTGGAACTGGCAAAGGGATATTTGGTAGCCCATAGAGTGCTATGGTGAAAAAGGAAATATCTTCCGTTCAAAACTGGAAATAAGCTTTCTGAGAAACTGCCCAGTGTTCTGTTAATTCATATCACAGAGTTACATCTTTCCCTTCAAGAAGCCTTTCGCTAAGGCTGTTCTTGTGGAATTGGCAAAGGGATATTTGGAAGCCCAAAAAGGGCTACGGTGAAAAAGGAAATATCTTCCGTTCAAAACTGGAAAGAAGCTTTCTGAGAAACTGCTCTGTGTTCTCTGAATCCATCTCACCGAGTTACATTTTTCCCTTCAAGAAGCCTTTCGCTACGGCTGTTCTTGTGGAAATGGCAAAGGGATATTTGGAAGCCGTTAGAGGGCTATGCTGAAAAAGGAAATATCTTCCGTTCAAAACTGGAAAGAAGCTTTCAGAGAAACTACTCAGTGTTCTGTTAATTCATCTCACAGAGTTACATCTTTCCCTTCAAGAAGCCTTTCGCTAAGGCTGTTCTTGTGGAATTGGCAAAGGGATATTTGGAAGCCCATAGAGGGCTATGGTGAAAAAGGAAATATCTTCCGTTCAAAACTGGAAAGAAGCTTTCTGAGAAACTGCTCTGTGTTCTTTTAATTCATCTCACAGAGTTACATCTTTCCCTTCAAGAAGCATTTCGCTAAGGCTGTTCTTGTGGAATTGGCAAAGGGATATTTGGAAGCCCATAGAGGGCTACGGTGAAAAAGGAAGTATCTTCCTTTCAAAACTGGAAAGAAGCTTACTGAGAAACTGATCTGTGGTCTGTTAGTACATTACACAGGGTTACATCTTTCCCTTCAAGAAGCCTTTCGCTAAGGCTGTTGTTGTGTAATTGGCAAAGGGATATTTGGAAGCTCATAGAGGGCTATGATGAAATAGGAAATATCTTCCGTTCAAAACTGGAAAGAAGCTTTCTGAGAAACTGCTCTGTGTTCTGTTAATTCATCTCACAGAGTTACATCTTTCCCTTCAAGAAGCCTTTCGCTAAGGCTGTTCTTGTTTAACTGGCAAAGGGATATTTGGTAGCCCATAGAGGGCTATTGTGAAAAAGGAAATATCTTCCGTTCAAAACTGGAAAGAAGGGTTCTGAGAAACTGCTCTGTGTTATGTTAGTTCATCTCACAGAGTTACATCTTTCCCTTCAAGAAGCCTTTCGCTAAGTCTTTTCTTGTGGAACTGGCAAAGGGATATTTGGAAGCCCATAGAGGGCTACGGTGAAAAAGGAAATATCTTCCGTTCAAAACTGGAAAGAAGCTTTCTGAGAAACTGCTCTGTGTTCTGTTAGTTCATCTCACAGAGTTACATCTTTCCCTTCAAGAAGCCTTTGCTAAGGCTGTTCTTGTGGAATTGCAAAGGATATTTGGAAGCCCTTAGAGGCTATGGTGAAAAAGGAAATATCTTCCGTTCAAAACTGGAAAGAAGCTTTCTGAGAAACTGCTCTGTTTTCAATGAATTCATCACACAGAGTTACATCTTTCCCTTCAAGAAGCCTTTCGCTAAGGCTGTTCTTGTGGAATTGCCAAAGGGATATTTGGTAGCCCTTAGAGGGCTATGGTGAAAAAGGAAATATCTTCCGTTCAAAACTGGAAAGAAGCTTTCTGAGAAACTGCTCTGTGTTCTGTTAATTCATCTCACAGAGTTACATCTTTCCCTTCAAGAAGCCTTTCGCTAAGGCTGTTCTTGTGGAATTGGCAAAGGGATATTTGGAAGCCCATAGTGGGCTATGGTGAAAAAGGAAATATCTTCCGTTCAAAACTGGAAAGAAGCTTTCTGAGAAACTGCTCTGTGTTCTGTTAATTCATCTCACAGAGTTACATCTTTCCCTTCAAGAAGCCTTTCGCTAAGGCTGTTCTTGTGGAATTGGCAAAGGGATATTTGGAAGACCATAGAGGGCTACGGTGAAAAAGGAAATATCTTCCGTTCAAAACTGGAAAGAAGCTTTCTGAGAAACTGCTCTGTGTTCTTTTAATTCATCTCACAGAGCTATATCTTTCCCTTCAAGAAGCCTTTCGCTAAGGCTGTTCTTGTGGAATTGGCAAAGGGATATTTGGAAGCCCTTAGAGGGCTATGGTGAAAAAGGAAATATCTTCCGTTCAAAACTGGAAAGAAGCTTTCTGAGTAACTGCTCTGTGTTCTCTTACTTCATCTCACAGAGGTACATCTTTCCCTTCAAGAAGCCTTTCGCTACGGCTGTTCTTGTGGAAATGGCAAAGGGATATTTGGAAGCCGTTAGAGGGCTATGCTGAAAAAGGAAATATCTTCCGTTCAAAACTGGAAAGAAGCTTTCTGAGAAACTGCTCTGTGTTCTGTTAATTCATCTCACAGAGTTACATCTTTCCCTTCAAGAAGCCTTTCGCTAAGGCTGTTCTTGTGGAATTGGCAAAGGGATATTTGGAAGCCCATAGAGGGCTATGGTGAAAAAGGAAATATCTTCCGTTCAAAACTGGAAAGAAGCTTTCTGAGAAACTGCTCTGTGTTCTGTTAGTTCATCTCACAGAGTTCCATCTTTCCTTCAAGAAGCCTTCGCTAAGGCTGTTCTTGTGGAATTGGCAAAGGATATTTGGAAGCCCATAGAGGGCTATGGTGAAAAGGAAATATCTTCCGTTCAAAACTGGAAAGAACCTTTCTGAGAAACTGCTCTGTGTTCTGTTAATTCATCTCACAGAGTTACATCTTTCCTTCAAGAAGCCTTTCGCTAAGGCTGTTCTTGTGGAATTGGCAAAGGATATTTGGAAGCCCATAGTGGGCTATGGTAAAAAGGAAATATCTTCCGCTTCAAAACTGGAAAGAAGCTTTCTGAGAAACTGCTCTGTGTTCTGTTAATTCATCTCACAGAGTTACATCTTTCCTTCAAGAAGCCTTTCGCTAAGGCTGTTCTTGTGGAATTGGCAAAGGATATTTGGAAGACCATAGAGGGCTACGGTGAAAAAGGAAATATCTTCCGCTCAAAACTGGAAAGAAGCTTTCTGAGAAACTACTCAGTGTTGTGTTAATTCATCTCACAGAGTTACATCTTTCCTTCAAGAAGCCTTTCGCTAAGGCTGTTCTTGTGGAATTGGCAAAGGGATATTTGGAAGCCCATAGAGGGCTATGGTGAAAAGGAAATATCTTCCGTTCAAAACTGGAAAGAAGCTTTCTGAGAAACTGCTCTGTGTTCTGTTAGTTCATCTCACAGAGTTCCATCTTTCCTTCAAGAAGCCTTTCGCTAAGGCTGTTCTTGTGGAATTAGCAAAGGGATATTTGGAAGCCCATAGAGGGCTATGGTGAAAAGGAAATATCTTCCGTTCAAAACTGGAAAGAACCTTTCTGAGAAACTGCTCTGTGTTCTGTTAATTCATCTCACAGAGTTACATCTTTCCTTCAAAAAGCCTTTCGCTAAGGCTGTTCTTGTGGAATTGGCAAAGGATATTTGGAAGCCCATAGTGGCTATGGAAAAAGGAAATATCTTCCGTTCAAAACTGGAAAGAAGCTTTCTGAGAAACTGCTCTGTGTTCTGTTAATTCATCTCACAGAGTTACATCTTTCCCTTCAAGAAGCCTTTCGCTAAGGCTGTTCTTGTGGAATTGGCAAAGGGATATTTGGAAGACCATAGAGGGCTACGGTGAAAAAGGAAATATCTTCCGTTCAAAACTGGAAAGAAGCTTTCTGAGAAACTGCTCTGTGTTCTGATAATTCATCTCACAGAGCTACATCTTTCCCTTCAAGAAGCCTTTCGCTAAGGCTGTTCTTGTGGAATTGGCAAAGGGATATTTGGAAGCCCTTAGAGGGCTATGGTGAAAAAGGAAATATCTTCCGTTCAAAACTGGAAAGAAGCTTTCTGAGTAACTGCTCTGTGTTCTCTTACTTCATCTCACAGAGGTACATCTTTCCCTTCAAGAAGCCTTTCGCTAAGGCTGTTCTTGTGGAATTGGCAAAGGGATATTTGGAAGCCCATAGAGGGCTATGGTGAAAAAGGAAATATCTTCCGTTCAAAACTGGAAAGAAGCTTTCTGAGAAACTGCTCTGTGTTCTCTGAATCCATCTCACCGAGTTACATTTTTCCCTTCAAGAAGCCTTTCGCTACGGCTGTTCTTGTGGAAATGGCAAAGGGATATTTGGAAGCCGTTAGAGGGCTATGCTGAAAAAGGAAATATCTTCCGTTCAAAACTGGAAAGAAGCTTTCAGAGAAACTACTCAGTGTTCTGTTAATTCGTCTCACAGAGTTACATCTTTCCCTTC
Organism: Erythrocebus patas; assembly: GCA_023783455.1. Taxonomy (NCBI): domain Eukaryota; kingdom Metazoa; phylum Chordata; class Mammalia; order Primates; family Cercopithecidae; genus Erythrocebus; species Erythrocebus patas. The sequence continues at coordinate 5,988 of JAKFHT010001100.1, read as the reverse complement.
AAGAAGCCTTTCGCTAAGGCTGTTCTTGTGGAATCGGCAAAGGGATATTTGGAAGCCCATAGAGGGCTATGGTGAAAAAGGAAATATCTTCCGTTCAAAACTGGAAAGAAGCTTTCTGAGAAACTGCTCTGTGTTCTGTTAGTTCATCTCACAGAGTTCCATCTTTCCCTTCAAGAAGCCTTTCGCTAAGGCTGTTCTTGTGGAATTGGCAAAGGGATATTTGGAAGCCCATAGAGGGCTATGGTGAAAAAGGAAATATCTTCCGTTCAAAACTGGAAAGAACCTTTCTGAGAAACTGCTCTGTGTTCTGTTAATTCATCTCACAGAGTTACATCTTTCCCTTCAAGAAGCCTTTCGCTAAGGCTGTTCTTGTGGAATTGGCAAAGGGATATTTGGAAGCCCATAGAGGGATATGGTGAAAAAGGAAATATCTTCCGTTCAAACCTGGAAAGAAGCTTTCTGAGAAACTGCTCTGTGTTCTGTTAGTTCATCTCAAAGAGTTACATCTTTCCCTTCAAGAAGCCTTTCGCTAAGGCTGTTCTTGTGGAATTGGCAAAGGGATATTTGGAAGCCCATAGAGGGCTATGGTGAAAAAGGAAATATCTTCCGTTCAAATCTGGAAAGAAGCTTTCTGAGAAACTGCTCTGTGTTCTGATAGTTCATCTCACAGAGTTACATCTTTCCCTTCAAGAAGCCTTTCGCTAAGTCTGTTCTTGTGGAACTGGCAAAGGGATATTTGGTAGCCCATAGAGGGCTATGGTGAAAAAGGAAATATCTTCCGTTCAAAACTGGAAAGAAGCTTTCTGAGAAACTGCTCTGTGTTCTGTTAGTTCATCTCACAGAGTTACATCTTTCCCTTCAAGAAGCCTTTCGCTAAGTCTGTTCTTGTGGAATTGGCAAAGGGATATTTGGAAGCCCATAGAGGGCTATGGTGAAAAAGGAAATATCTTCCGTTCAAAACTGGAAAGAAGCTCTCTTAGAAACTGCTCTGTATTCTCTGAATTCATCACACAGAGTTACATCTTTCCCTTCAAGAAGCCTTTTGCTAAGGCTGTTCTTGTGGAATTGGCAAACGGATATTTGGAAAGCCCATAGAGGGCTATCGTGAAAAAGGAAATACCTTCCGTTCAAAACTGGAAAGAAGCTTTCTGAGAAACTGCTCTGTGTTCTGTTAATTCATCTCACAGAGTTCCATCTTTCCCTTCAAGAAGCCTTTCGCTAAGGCTGTTCTTGTGGAACTGGCAAAGGGATATTTGGAATCCCATAGAGGGCTATATTGAAAAAGGAAATATCTTCCGTTCAAAAGTGGAAAGAAGCTTTCTGAGAAACTGCTCTGTTTTCTCTGAATTCATCACATAGAGATACATCTTTCCCTTCAAGTAGCCTTTCGCTAAGGCTGTTCTTGTGGAATTGGCAAAGGGATACTTGGAAGCCCATAGAGGGCTATGGTGAAAAAGGAAATATCTTCCGTTCAAAACTGGAAAGAAGCTTTCTGAGAAACTGCTCTGTGTTCTGATAATTCATCTCACAGAGTTACATCTTTCCTTCAAGCCTTTCGCTAAGGCTGTTGTTGTGTAATTGGCAAAGGGATATTTGGAAGCCCATAGAGGGCTATGATGAAAAAGGAAATATCTTCCGTTCAAAACTGGAAAGAAGCTTTCTGAGAAACTGCTCTGTGTTCTGTTAGTTCATCTCACAGAGTTACATCTTTCCCTTCAAGAAGCCTTTCGCTAAGGCTGTTCTTGTGGAATTGGCAAAGGGATATTTGGAAGACCATAGAGGGCTACGGTGAAAAAGGAAATATCTTCCGTTCAAAACTGGAAAGAAGCTTTCTGAGAAACTGCTCTGTGTTCTTTTAATTCATCTCACAGAGCTACATCTTTCCTTCAAGAAGCCTTCGCTAAGGCTGTTCTTGTGGAATTGGCAAAGGATATTTGGAAGCCCTTAGAGGCTATGGTGAAAAATATCTTCCGTTCAAAACTGGAAAGAAGCTTTCTGAGAAACTGCTCTGTGTTCTCTTACTTCATCTCACAGAGGTACATCTTTCCCTTCAAGAAGCCTTTCGCTAAGGCTGTTCTTGTGGAATTGGCAAAGGGATATTTGGAAGCCCATAGAGGGCTATGGTGAAAAAGGAAATATCTTCCGTTCAAAACTGGAAAGAAGCTTTCTGAGAAACTGCTCTGTGTTCTCTGAATCCATCTCACCGAGTTACATTTTTCCCTTCAAGAAGCCTTTCGCTACGGCTGTTCTTGTGGAAATGGCAAAGGGATATTTGGAAGCCGTTAGAGGGCTATGCTGAAAAAGGAAATATCTTCCGTTCAAAACTGGAAAGAAGCTTTCAGAGAAACTACTCAGTGTTCTGTTAATTCGTCTCACAGAGTTACATCTTTCCCTTCAAGAAGCCTTTCGCTAAGCATGTTCTTGTGGAATTGGCAAAGGGATATTTGGAAGCCCATAGAGGGCTATGGTGAAAAAGGAAATATCTTCCGTTCAAAACTGGAAAGAAGCTTTCTGAGAAACTGCTCTGTGTTCTGTTAGTTCATCTCACAGAGTTCCATCTTTCCCTTCAAGAAGCCTTTCGCTAAGGCTGTTCTTGTGGAATTGGCAAAGGGATATTTGGAAGCCCATAGAGGGCTATGGTGAAAAAGGAAATATCTTCCGTTCAAAACTGGAAAGAAGCTTTCTGAGAAACTGCTCTGTGTTCTGTTAATTCATCTCACAGAGTTACATCTTTCCCTTCAAGAAGCCTTTCGCTAAGGCTGTTCTTGTGGAATTGGCAAGGATATTTGGAAGCCCATAGTGGCTATGGTAAAAAGGAAATATCTTCCGTTCAAAACTGGAAAGAAGCTTTCTGAGAAACTGCTCTGTGTTCTGTTAATTCATCTCACAGAGTTACATCTTTCCCTTCAAGAAGCCTTTCGCTAAGGCTGTTCTTGTGGAATTGGCAAAGGGATATTTGGAAGACCATAGAGGGCTACGGTGAAAAAGGAAATATCTTCCGTTCAAAACTGGAAAGAAGCTTGAGAAACTGCTCTGTGTTCTTTTAATTCATCTCACAGAGCTACATCTTTCCCTTCAAGAAGCCTTTCGCTAAGGCTGTTCTTGTGGAATTGGCAAAGGGATATTTGGAAGCCCTTAGAGGGCTATGGTGAAAAAGGAAATATCTTCCGTTCAAAACTGGAAAGAAGCTTTCTGAGTAACTGCTCTGTGTTCTCTTACTTCATCTCACAGAGGTACATCTTTCCTTCAAGAAGCCTTCGCTAAGGCTGTTCTTGTGGAATTGGCAAAGGATATTTGGAAGCCCATAGAGGGCTATGGTGAAAAGGAAATATCTTCCGTTCAAAACTGGAAAGAAGCTTTCTGAGAAACTGCTCTGTGTTCTCTGAATCCATCTCACAGAGTTACATTTTTCCTTCAAGAAGCCTTTCGCCACGGCTGTTCTTGTGGAATTGGCAAGGATATTTGGAAGCCCATAGAGGGCTATGCTGAAAAGGAAATATCTTCCGTTCAAAACTGGAAAGAAGCTTTCAGAGAAACTACTCAGTGTTCTGTTAATTCATCTCACAGAGTTACATCTTTCCCTTCAAGAAGCCTTTCGCTAAGGCTGTTCTTGTGGAATCGACAAAGGGATATTTGGAAGCCCATAGAGGGCTATGGTGAAAAGGAAATATCTTCCGCTTCAAAACTGGAAAGAAGCTTTCTGAGAAACTGCTCTGTGTTCTGTTAGTTCATCTCACAGAGTTCCATCTTTCCTTCAAGAAGCCTTTCGCTAAGGCTGTTCTTGTGGAATTGGCAAAGGATATTTGGAAGCCCATAGAGGGCTATGGTGAAAAAGGAAATATCTTCCGCTCAAAACTGGAAAGAACCTTTCTGAGAAACTGCTCTGTGTTCTGTTAATTCATCTCACAGAGTTACATCTTTCCTTCAAGAAGCCTTTCGCTAAGGCTGTTCTTGTGGAATTGGCAAAGGATATTTGGAAGCCCATAGAGGGCTATGGTGAAAAAGGAAATATCTTCCGCTCAAAACTGGAAAGAAGCTTTCTGAGAAACTGCTCTGTGTTCTGTTAGTTCATCTCACAGAGTTACATCTTTCCTTCAAGAAGCCTTCGCTAAGGCTGTTCTTGTGGAATTGGCAAAGGATATTTGGAAGCCCATAGAGGCTATGGTGAAAAAGGAAATATCTTCCGCTCAAATCTGGAAAGAAGCTTTCTGAGAAACTGCTCTGTGTTCTGATAGTTCATCTCACAGAGTTACATCTTTCCTTCAAGAAGCCTTTCGCTAAGTCTGTTCTTGTGGAACTGGCAAAGGATATTTGGTAGCCCATAGAGGGCTATGGTGAAAAAGGAAATATCTTCCGCTCAAAACTGGAAAGAAGCTTTCTGAGAAACTGCTCTGTGTTCTGTTAGTTCATCTCACAGAGTTACATCTTTCCTTCAAGAAGCCTTTCGCTAAGTCTGTTCTTGTGGAATTGGCAAGGATATTTGGAAGCCCATAGAGGGCTATGGTGAAAAGGAAATATCTTCCGTTCAAAACTGGAAAGAAGCTCTCTGAGAAACTGCTCTGTATTCTCTGAATTCATCACACAGAGTTACATCTTTCCCTTCAAGAAGCCTTTTGCTAAGGCTGTTCTTGTGGAATTGGCAAACGGATATTTGGAAGCCCATAGAGGGCTATGGTGAAAAGGAAATACCTTCCGCTCAAAACTGGAAAGAAGCTTTCTGAGAAACTGCTCTGTGTTCTGTTAATTCATCTCACAGAGTTCCATCTTTCCCTTCAAGAAGCCTTTCGCTAAGGCTGTTCTTGTGGAACTGGCAAAGGATATTTGGAAACCCATAGAGGGCTATATTGAAAAAGGAAATATCTTCCGCTCAAAACTGGAAAGAAGCTTTCTGAGAAACTGCTCTGTTTTCTCTGAATTCATCACATAGAGATACATCTTTCCTTCAAGAAGCCTTTCGCTAAGGCTGTTCTTGTGGAATTGGCAAGGATATTTGGAAGCCCATAGAGGGCTATGGTGAAAAGGAAATATCTTCCGCTCAAAACTGGAAAGAAGCTTGAGAAACTGCTCTGTGTTCTGATAATTCATCTCACAGAGTTACATCTTTCCTTCAAGAAGCCTTTCGCTAAGGCTGTTGTTGTGTAATTGGCAAAGGATATTTGGAAGCCCATAGAGGGCTATGATGAAAAGGAAATATCTTCCGTTCAAAACTGGAAAGAAGCTTTCTGAGAAACTGCTCTGTGTTCTGTTAGTTCATCTCACAGAGTTACATCTTTCCCTTCAAGAAGCCTTTCGCTAAGGCTGTTCTTGTGGAATTGGCAAAGGATATTTGGAAGACCATAGAGGGCTACGGTGAAAAAGGAAATATCTTCCGCTCAAAACTGGAAAGAAGCTTGAGAAACTGCTCTGTGTTCTTTAATTCATCTCACAGAGCTACATCTTTCCTTCAAGAAGCCTTCGCTAAGGCTGTTCTTGTGGAATTGGCAAAGGATATTTGGAAGCCCATAGAGGCTATGGTGAAAAAGGAATATCTTCCGCTCAAAACTGGAAAGAAGCTTTCTGAGAAACTGCTCTGTGTTCTCTTACTTCATCTCACAGAGGTACATCTTTCCTTCAAGAAGCCTTTCGCTAAGGCTGTTCTTGTGGAATTGGCAAAGGATATTTGGAAGCCCATAGAGGGCTATGGTGAAAAGGAAATATCTTCCGCTCAAAACTGGAAAGAAGCTTTCTGAGAAACTGCTCTGTGTTCTCTGAATCATCTCACCGAGTTACATTTTTCCTTCAAGAAGCCTTCGCCACGGCTGTTCTTGTGGAAATGGCAAAGGATATTTGGAAGCCCTTAGAGGGCTATGCTGAAAAAGGAAATATCTTCCGTTCAAAACTGGAAAGAAGCTTTCAGAGAAACTACTCAGTGTTCTGTTAATTCGTCTCACAGAGTTACATCTTTCCCTTCAAGAAGCCTTTCGCTAAGCATGTTCTTGTGGAATTGGC
>JAKFHT010001099.1:0-37931 GCA_023783455.1 Erythrocebus patas | reverse complement strand
CAGGTTTGAGCCGGTTTGAGCCGGTCTGGTCTGGTTTGAGCCGGTTTGAGCCGGTCTGGTCTGTTTGAGCCGGTCTGGTCCGGTTTGAGTCCGGTTTGAGCCAGTCAAAACCGGTTTGAGCCGGTCTAGTCCGGTTTGAGTCCGTTTGAGCTGGTCAAAACCGGTTTGAGCCGGTCTGGCGTGGTTTGATCCTGTCAAAACCCGTATGAGTCGGTTTGAGCCTGTGAAAACCGGTTTGAGATGTTCTGGTCCGGTTTGAGCGGTTTGAGCCGGTCTGGTCTGGCGTGAGCCGCTTTTAGCGGTCTGTTACTGTTTCAGTCCGGTTTGAGCGGTTCAAAACCGGTTTGAGCGGTCTAGTCCGGTTTGAGTCCGTTTTCAGCGGTCAAAACCGGTTTGAGCGGTCTGGTCTGGTTTGAGTCTGGTTTGAGCCACTCAAAACAGGTTTGAGCGGTCTGGTCTGGTTTGAGTCGGTTTGAGCCGGTCAAAACCGGTTTGAGCGGTCTGGCCGGTTTGATCTGGTCAAAACCCGTTTGACTCTGGTTGGAGCGGTCAAAACTGGTTTGAGCCGTTCTGGTCGGTTTCATCCGGTTTGAGCCGGTCTGGTCGCGTTCGAGCGGTCAAATCTGGTTTGAGCCGGTCTAGTCGGTTTGAGTCGGTTTGAGCCGGTCAAAACCGTTTGAGCCGGTCTGGCCTGGTTTGATCTGGTCAAAACCCGTTTGAGTCTGGTTTGAGCCGGTCAAAACCGTTTGAGCCGGTCTGGTCGGTTAAAATCCGGTTTGAGCTGGTCAAAACAGGTTTCAGTCTGGTTTGAGCTGGTCAAAACTGGTTTGAGCCAGTCTGGTCTGGTTTGAGTCCAGTTTGAGCCGGTCAAAACTGGTTTGAGCCATTCTGGTCTGGTTTGAGTCCGGTTTGAGCCGGTCTAGTCGGTTTCAGTCGGTTTGAGCCGGTCAAAACCGGTTTGAGCTGGTCTGGTCCGGTTTGAGTCCGGTTTGAGCCAGTCAAAACAGGTTTGAGCCGGTTTGAGCTGGTCTAGTCCGGTTTCAGTCCGTTTGAGCCAGTCAAAACGGTTTGAGCCGGTCTGGCCTGGTTTGATCTGGTCAAAACCCGTTTGAGTCCGGTTTGAGGCGGTCAAAACCGGTTTGAGCGGTCTGGTCGGTTTGAGCCGGTCAAAACTGGTTTGAGCCATTCTGGTCTGGTTTGAGCCGGTCAAAACCGGTTTGAGCCGGTCAAAACGGTTTGAGCGGTCAAAACTGGTTTGAGCCGGTCTGCTGCGGTTTGAGTCCGGTTTGAGCTGGTCAAAACCGGTTTCATCCGGTCTGGTTCGGTTTGAGCGGTCTGGTCCGGTTTGAGCCTGTCAAAACCGGTTGGAAGCGGTCTGGGCGGTTTGAGTCCGGTTTGAGCGGTCAAAACCGGTTTGAGCGGTCTGGCGTGGTTTGATCCTGTCAAAACCCGTATGAGTCGGTTTGAGCCTGTGAAAACCGGTTTGAGATGTTCTGGTCGGTTTGAGCCGGTTTGAGCCGGTCTGGTCTGGCGTGAGCCGCTTTTAGCCGGTCTGTTACTGTTTCAGTCGGTTTGAGCGGTTCAAAACCGGTTTGAGCGGTCTAGTCGGTTTGAGTCCGTTTTCAGCCGGTCAAAACCGGTTTGAGCGGTCTGGTCTGGTTTGAGTCTGGTTTGAGCCACTCAAAACAGGTTTGAGCGGTCTGGTCTGGTTTGAGTCGGTTTGAGCGGTCAAAACCGGTTTGAGCGGTCTGGCCGGTTTGATCTGGTCAAAACCCGTTTGACTCTGGTTGGAGCGGTCAAAACTGGTTTGAGCCGTTCTGGTCGGTTTCATCCGGTTGGAGCCGGTCTGGTCGCGTTCGAGCCGGTCAAAACTGGTTTGAGCGGTCTAGTCGGTTTCAGTCGGTTTGAGCCGTCAAAACCGGTTTGAGACGGTCTGGTCCGGTTAAAATCCGGTTTGAGCTGGTCAAAACAGGTTTGAGTCCGGTTTGAGCTGGTCAAAACAGGTTTCAGCCGGTCTGGTCCGGTTTGACCCGCTTTGAGCCTCTCTGGCCCGGTTTCAGCCAGTCAAAACAGGTTTGAGCTGGTCTGGTCTGGTTTGAGCCGGTCAAAACCGGATTGAGCGGGTTTGGTCCGGTTTTAGTGCGGTTTGAGGCGGTCAAAACCGGTTTGATCCGGTCTGGTTCGGTTTGAGCCGGTCTGGTCCGGTTTGAGCCTGTCAAAACCGGTTGGAAGCGGTCTGGGCCGGTTTGAGTCTGGTTTGAGCGGTCACAACCGGTTTGAGCTGGTGTGGCCTGGTTTGATCCTGTCAAAACCCGTATGAGTCGGTTAGAGCTGGTGAAAACCGGTTTGAGATGTTCTGGTGCGGTTTGAGCCGGTTTGAGCCGGTCTGGTCTGGTGTGAGCCGGTTTTAGCCGGTCTGTTACTGTTTCAGTCCGGTTTGAGCGGTTCAAAACCGGTTTGAGCAGGTCTAGTCCGGTTCGAGTCCGTTTTCAGCCGGTCAAAAACGGTTTGAGCCGGTCTGCTGCGGTTTGAGTCCGGTTTGAGCCAGTCAAAACAGGTTTCAGCCGGTCTGGTCTGGTTTGAGTCCGATTTGAGCCGGTCAAAACCGGTTTGAGGCGGTCTGGTCCGGTTAAAATCCGGTTTGAGCTGGTCAAAACAGGTTTCAGTCTGGTTTGAGCTGGTCAAAACTGGTTTGAGCCAGTCTGGTCTGGTTTGAGTCAGTTTGAGCCGGTCAAAACTGGTTTGAGCCATTCTGGTCCGGTTTGAGTCCGTTTGAGCGGTCTGGTCCGGTTTGAGCGGTCAAAACCGGTTTGAGCCGGTCTGGTCTGGTTTCAGTCGGTTTGAGCCAGTCAAAACAGGTTTGAGCGGTCTGGTCTGGTCTGGTTTGATCCGGTTTGAGCCAGTCAAAATCGGTTTGAGCCGGTCTGGCCTGGTTTGATCTGGTCAAAACCCGTTTGAGTCTGGTTTGGGCCGGTCAAAACCGGTTTGAGCCGGTCTGATCCGGTTTGAGCCGGTCAAAACTGGTTTGAGCCATTCTGGTCCGGTTTGAGCCAGTCAAAACCGGTTTGAGTCGGTTTGAGCTGGTCAAAACTGGTTTGAGCCGGTCTGCTGCGGTTTGAGTCGGTTTGAGGCGGTCTGGTCGGTTTGATCCGGTCTGGTTCGGTTTGAGCCGGTCTGGTCTGGTTTGAGCTGGTCAAAACCGGTTTGAGCCGGTCTGGTCCGGTTTGAGTCTGGTTTGAGTCCGTTTTCAGCCGGTCAAAACCCGTTTGACACTGGTTTGAGCCAGTCTGGTCTGGTTTGAGCGGTCTGGTCGGTTTGAGCCTGTCAAAACCGGTTGGAAGCGGTCTGGGCGGTTTGAGTCCGGTTTGAGCCGGTCACAACCGGTTTGAGCTGGTGTGGCCTGGTTTGATCCGGTCAAAACCCGTATGAGTCGGTTTGAGCTGGTCAAAACTGGTTTGAGATGTTCTGGTGCGGTTTGAGCCGGTTTGAGCCGGTCTGGTCTGGCGTGAGCCGGTTTTAGCCGGTCTGTTACTGTTTCAGTCCGGTTTGAGCGGTTCAAAACCGGTTTGAGCGGTCTAGTCCGGTTCGAGTCCGTTTTCAGCCGGTCAAAACTGGTTTGAGCCGGTCTGGCTGGTTTGAGTCCGGTTTGAGCCAGTCAAAACAGGTTTCAGCCGGTCTGGTCTGGTTTGAGTCCGGTTTGAGCCGGTCAAAACTGGTTTGAGCCATTCTGGTCTGGTTTGATCTGGTCAAAACCCGTTTGACACTGGTTTGAGCCATTCTGGTCTGGTTTGATCCGGTTTGAGCCGGTCTGGTCGGTTTGAGCCAGTCAAAACGGTTTGAGCGGTCTGGTCCGGTTTCAGTCTGGTTTGAGCCGTCAAAACCGGTTTGAGGCGGTCTGGTCGGTTAGAATCCGGTTTGAGCTGGTCAAAACAGGTTTGAGTCGGTTTGAGCTGGTCAAAACCGGTTTCATCCGGTTTGAGCGGTCTGGTCCGGTTTGAGTCCAGTTTGAGCCGGTCTGGTTCGGTTGAGCCGGTCAAAACAGGTTTGAGCCGGTCTGGTCTGGTTTGAGTCGGTTTGAGCGGTCTGGTCTGGTTTGAGCCAGTCAAAACCGGTTTGAGCGGTTTGAGCGGTCTGGTCCGGTTTGAGTCGGTTTGAGCCTGTCAAAACCGGTTTGAGCCGGTCTGGTTCGGTTTGAGCGGTCTGGTCTGGTTTGATCTGGTCAAAACCGTTTGAGCCGGTCTGGTTTGAGCTGGTCTGGTCTGGTTTGAGTCCGGTTTGAGCGGTCAAAACCGGTTTGAGCGGTCTGGTCTGGTGTGAGCCGGTTTTAGCCGGTCTGTTACTGTTTCAGTCGGTTTGAGCGGTTCAAAACCGGTTTGAGCCGGTCTAGTCGGTTGAGTCCGTTTTCAGCGGTCAAAACGGTTTGAGCGGTCTGGTCTGGTTTGAGTCCAGTTTGAGCCAGTCAAAACAGGTTTGAGCGGTCTGGTCTGGTTTGAGTCGGTTTGAGCGGTCTGGTCGGTTAAAATCCGGTTTGAGCCGGTCTGGCCTGGTTTGATCTGGTCAAAACCCGTTTGACTCTGGTTTGAGTCCGTTTGAGCGGTCTGGTCTGGTCGGTTTGAGCCGGTTTGAGCTGGTCTGGTCCGGTTTGAGCCAGTCAAAACGGTTTGAGCCGGTCTGGTTTGAGTCCAGTTTGAGCCAGTCTGGTCTGGTTTGAGCCGTCAAAACCGGTTTGAGCGGTCTGGTCGGTTTGAGTCCGGTTTGAGCGGTCAAAACAGGTTTGAGCGGTCTGGCCTGGTTTGATCCGGTCAAAACCCGTATGAGTCCGGTTTGAGCTGGTGAAAACCGGTTTGAGATGTTCTGGTCGGTTTGAGCGGTTTGAGCCGGTCTGGTCTGGCGTGAGCCGCTTTTAGCCGGTCTGTTACTGTTTCAGTCGGTTTGAGCGGTTCAAAACCGGTTTGAGCCGGTCTAGTCCGGTTTGAGTCCGTTTTCAGCTGGTCGAAACCGGTTTGAGCCGGTATGGTCTGGTTTGAGTCTGGTTTGAGCCACTCAAAACAGATTTGAGCCGGTCTGGTCTGGTTTGAGTCCAGTTTGAGCCAGTCAAAACCGGTTTGAGCCGGTCTGGCCCGGTTTGATCTTGTCAAAACCCGTTTGACTCTGGTTGGAGCCGGTCAAAACTGGTTTGAGCCGTTCTGGTCCGGTTTCATCCGGTTTGAGCCGGTCTGGTCGCGTTCGAGCCGGTCAAATCTTGTTTCAGCCGGTCTAGTCAGGTTTCATTCCGGTTTGAGCCCGTCAAAACCGGTTTGAGACGGTCTGGTCCGGTTAAAATCCAGTTTGAGCTCGTCAAAACAGGTTTGAGTCCGGTTTGAGCTGGTCAAAACAGGTTTCAGCTGGTCTGGTTCGGTTTGACCCGGTTTGAGCCTCTCTGGCCCGGTTTCAGCCGGTCAAAACAGGTTTGAGACCGTCTGGTCTGGTTTGAGCCGGTCAAAACCGGATTGAGCGTGTTTGGTCCGGTTTTACTGTGGTTTGAGGCGGTCAAAACCGGTTTGATCCGGTTTGAGCGGTTCAAAACCGGTTTGAGACGGTCTGGTCCGGTTTGAGCCTGTCAAAACCGGTTGGAAGCGGTCTGGGCCGGTTTGAGTCCGGTTTGAGCCGGTCACAACCGGTTTGAGCTGGTGTGGCCTGGTTTGATCCGGTCAAAACCCGTATGAGTCCGGTTAGAGCTGGTGAAAACCGGTTTGAGATGTTCTGGTGCGGTTTGAGCCGGTTTGAGCCGGTCTGGTCTGGTGTGAGCCGGTTTTAGCCGGTCTGTTACTGTTTCAGTCCGGTTTGAGCGGTTCAAAACCGGTTTGAGCCGGTCTAGTCCGGTTCGAGTCCGTTTTCAGCCGGTCAAAACGGTTTGAGCCGGTCTGGCTGGTTTGAGTCCAGTTTGAGCCAGTCAAAACAGGTTTCAGCAGGTCTGGTCTGGTTTGAGTCCGATTTGAGCCGGTCAAAACCGGTTTGAGGCGGTCTGGCCTGGTTTGATCTGGTCAAAACCCGTTTGACACTGGTTTGAGCCATTCTGGTCTGGTTTGATCCGTTTGAGCCGGTCTGGTCGGTTTGAGCTGGTCTGGTTTGAGCCGGTCAAAACTGGTTTGAGCCGGTCGAGTCCGGTTTCAGTCTGGTTTGAGCCGTCAAAACCGGTTTGAGCCGGTCTGGTCTGGTTTGAGCGGTCAAAACTGGTTTGAGCTGGTCAAAACAGGTTTGAGTCCGGTTTGAGCTGGTCAAAACAGGTTTCAGCCGGTCTGGTCCGGTTTGAACCAGTTTGAGCCGGTCTGGTCTGGTGTGAGCCGGTTTTAGCCGGTCAAAACCGGTTTGAGCCGTTCTGGTCCGGTTTGATCCGGTTTGAGCCGGTCTGGTCTGGTTTGAGCCAGTCAAAACGGTTTGAGACGGTCTGGTCCGGTTTGATCCGGTTTGAGCCGGTCAAAACAGGTTTCAGCCGGTCTGGTCCGGTTTGAGCTGGTCTGGTCCGTTTGAGCCTGTCAAAACCGGTTGAGCCGGTCAAAACTGGTTTGAGCGGTCTGGGCCGGTTTGAGTCCGGTTTGAGCCGGTCAAAACCGGTTTGAGCCGGTCTAAGAGCCAGTCTGGTCTGGTTTGAGCCGGTTTGAGCTGGTCAAAACAGGTTTGAGTCCGGTTTGAGCCGGTTTGAGCTGGTCTGGTCCGTTTGAGCCGGTCAAAACCGGTATGAGCTGGTCTGGTCCGGTTTGAGTCCGTTTGAGCCAGTCAAAACAGGTTTGAGCCGGTCTGGCTGGTTTGAGTCCAGTTTGAGCCAGTCAAAACAGGTTTGAGCCGGTCTGGTCTGGTTTGAGTCTGGTTTGAGCCGGTCAAAACCGGTTTGAGCCGGTCTGGCCTGGTTTGATCTGGTCAAAACCCGTTTGACACTGGTTTGAGCCATTCTGGTCTGGTTTGATCCGGTTTGAGCCGGTCTGGTCGCGTTGGAGCCGGTCAAAACGGTTTGAGCCGGTCTAGTCGGTTTCAGTCTGGTTTGAGCCGTCAAAACCGGTTTGAGACGGTCTGGTCCGGTTAAAATCCGGTTTGAGCTGGTCAAAACAGGTTTGAGTCGGTTTGAGCTGGTCAAAACAGGTTTGAGCCGGTCTGGCCTGGTTTGATCGGTCAAAACCCGTTTGACACTGGTTTGAGCCGTTCTGGTCCGGTTTGAGCGGTCAAAACAGGTTTGAGCGGTCTGGTCTGGTTTCAGCCGGTCAAAACCGGATTGAGCGGTTTGGTCCGGTTTTAGTGCGGTTTCAGGCGGTCAAAACCGGTTTCAGCCGGTCTGGTCCGTTTGAGCCGGTCTGGTCCGTTTGAGCCGGTCAAAACCGTTTGAGCCGGTCTGGCTGGTTTGAGTCCGGTTTGAGCCAGTCAAAACCGGTTTGAGCTGGTGTGGCCTGGTTTGATCTGGTCAAAACCCGTATGAGTCCGGTTTGAGCTGGTCAAAACCGGTTTGAGATGTTCTGGTGCGGTTTGAGCCGGTTTGAGTCCGTTTGAGTCCGGTTTGAGTCCAGTTTGAGCCAGTCAAAACAGGTTTCAGCCGGTCTGGTCTGGTTTGAGTCCGGTTTGAGCCGGTCAAAACCGGTTTGAGGCGGTCTGGCCTGGTTTGATCTGGTCAAAACCCGTTTGACACTGGTTTGAGCCATTCTGGTCTGGTTTGATCCGGTTTGAGCCGGTCTGGTCCGTTTGAGCCAGTCAAAACGGTTTGAGCCGGTCGAGTCCGGTTTCAGTCTGGTTTGAGCCTGTCAAAACCGGTTTGAGCCGGTTTGAGTCCGTTTGAGCTGGTCAAAACGGTTTGAGCTGGTCAAAACAGGTTTGAGCCGGTCTAGTCCGTTTGAGCCGGTCAAAACTGGTTTGAGCCGGTCTGGTCCGGTTTGAGCTGGTCTGGTCGGTTTGAGCCGTCAAAACCGGTTTCAGCCGGTCTGGTCGCGTTGGAGCCGGTCTGGTCCGGTTTGAGCCTGTCAAAACCGGTTGGAGTCGGTCTGGGCCGGTTTGAGTCCGGTTTGAGCTGGTCAAAACCGGTTTGAGCCGGTCTGGCCTGGTTTGATCCGGTCAAAACCCGTTTGAGTCCGTTTGAGCCTGTCAAAACCGGTTTGAGACGGTCTGGTCCGGTTTGAGTCCGGTTTGAGTCCGTTTGAGCCGGTCTGGTCTGGTTTGAGTCAGTTTGAGCCAGTCAAAACCGGTTTCAGCCGGTCTGGTCTGGTTTGAGCTGGTCAAAACCGTTTGAGCCGGTCTAGTCCGGTTTGAGTCCGTTTTCAGCCGGTCAAAACCGGTTTGAGCCGGTCTGGTCTGGTTTGAGTCTGGTTTGAGCCACTCAAAACAGGTTTGAGCTGGTCTGGTCTGGTTTGAGTCCGTTTGAGCCGGTCAAAACTGGTTTGAGCCGGTCTGGCCTGGTTTGATCTGGTCAAAACCCGTTTGACTCTGGTTGGAGCCGGTCAAAACTGGTTTGAGCGGTCTGGTCGGTTTCAGTCCGTTTGAGCTGTCAAAACCGGTTTGAGCGGTTTGAGCCGGTTTGAGCCGGTCAAAACCGGTTTGAGCCGGTCTAGTCGGTTTCAGTCTGGTTTGAGCCACTCAAAACAGGTTTGAGCCGGTCTGGCCGGTTTGAGTCTGGTTTGAGCGGTCAAAACCCGTTTGACTCTGGTTGAGCCGGTCAAAACTGGTTTGAGCCGGTCTAGTCCGTTTCAGTCCGGTTTGAGCGTCAAAACCGGTTTGAGCCGGTCTGGTTTGAGCCGGTCTAGTCCGGTTTGAGCTGGTCAAAACCGGTTTGAGCGGTCTAGTCCGGTTTGAGCGGTCAAAACTGGTTTGAGCCGGTCTGCTCGGATTTGAGTCGGGTTTGAGGCGTCAAAACCGGTTTCATCCGGTCTGGTTCGGTTGGAGCCGGTCTGTTCCGGTTTGAGCTTGTCAAAACCGGTTGGAAGCGGTCTGGGCCGGTTTGAGTCCGGTTTGAGCAGGTCAAAACCGGTTTGAGCCGGTCTGGCGTGGTTTGATCCTGTCAAAACCCGTATGAGTCCGGTTTGAGCCTGTGAAAACCGGTTTGAGATGTTCTGGTCCGGTTTGAGCCGGTTTGAGCCGGTCTGGTCTGGCGTGAGCCGCTTTTAGCCGGTCTGTTACTGTTTCAGTCCGGTTTGAGCGGTTCAAAACCGGTTTGAGCCGGTCTAGTCCGGTTTGAGTCCGTTTTCAGCCGGTCAAAACCGGTTTGAGCCGGTCTGGTCTGGTTTGAGTCCGGTTTGAGCCGGTCAAAACCGGTTTGAGCCGGTCTGGCCCGGTTTGATCTGGTCAAAACCCGTTTGACTCTGGTTTGAGCCGGTCAAAACTGGTTTGAGCCGTCTGGTCCGGTTTCAGTCCGTTTGAGCCGGTCTGGTTTGAGTCTGGTTTGAGCCACTCAAAACAGATTTCAGCCGGTCTGGTCTGGTTTGAGTCCTGTTTGAGCCGGTCAAAACCGGTTTGAGCCGGTCTGGTCCGGTTAAAATCAGGTTTGAGCTGGTCAAAACAGGTTTGAGTCCGGTTTGAGCTGGTCAAAACAGGTTTCATCCGGTTTGAGCGGTCTGGTCCGGTTTGACCGGTTTGAGCCTGTCTGGTCTGGTTTCAGCCGGTCAAAACAGGTTTGAGCCGGTCTGGTCTGGTTTGAGCTGGTCAAAACCGGATTGAGCGGGTTTGGTCCGGTTTGAGCGGTTTGAGCGGTCAAAACCGGTTTCATCCGGTCTGGTTCGGTTTGAGCCGGTCTGGTCCGGTTTGAGCCTGTCAAAACCGGTTTGAGACGGTCTGGTCCGTTTGAGTCCGGTTTGAGCCGGTCACAACCGGTTTGAGCGGTCAAAACTGGTTTGAGCGGTCTGGCCTGGTTTGATCCGGTCAAAACCGGTTTGAGCCGGTCAAAACTGGTTTGAGATGTTCTGGTGCGGTTTGAGCCGGTTTGAGCCGGTCTGGTTTGAGCGGTCTGGTCTGGCGTGAGCCGGTTTTAGCCGGTCTGTTACTGTTTCAGTCCGGTTTGAGCGGTTCAAAACCGGTTTGAGCCGGTCTAGTCCGGTTTGAGTCCGTTTTCAGCCGGTCAAAACTGGTTTGAGCCGGTCTGCTGCGGTTTGAGTCCGTTTGAGCCAGTCAAAACAGGTTTCAGCCGGTCTGGTCTGGTTTGAGTCCGTTTGAGCCTGTCAAAACCGGTTTGAGGCGGTCTGGCCTGGTTTGATCTGGTCAAAACCGTTTGACACTGGTTTGAGCCATTCTGGTCTGGTTTGATCCGGTTTGAGCCGGTTTGAGCTGGTCTGGTCCGTTTGAGCCAGTCAAAACCGGTTTGAGTCCGTTTGAGTCCGGTTTCAGTCGGTTTGAGCCGTCAAAACCGGTTTGAGACGGTCTGGTCTGGTTTGATCTGGTCAAAACCGTTTGAGCTGGTCAAAACAGGTTTGAGTCCGGTTTGAGCTGGTCAAAACAGGTTTCAGCCGGTCTGGTTTGAGCTGGTCTGGTCTGGTTTGAGCCACTCAAAACCGGTTTGAGCGGTTTGAGCCGGTTTGAGCTGGTCAAAACAGGTTTGAGTCCGGTTTGAGCCGGTCTGGTTTGAGCCATTCTGGTCCGGTTTGAGCCGGTCAAAACCGGTTTGAGCTGGTCTGGTCTGGTTTGAGTCCAGTTTGAGCCAGTCAAAACAGGTTTGAGCCGGTCTGGCTGGTTTGAGTCCGGTTTGAGCCAGTCAAAACCGGTTTGAGGCGGTCTGGCCTGGTTTGATCTGGTCAAAACCGTTTGAGTCCGGTTTGAGCCGGTCAAAACCGGTTTGAGCTGGTCTGGTCTGGTTTGAGTCCGGTTTGAGTATGGTTTGTGCCGGTCTGGTCCGTTTGAGCCGGTCAAAACCGGTTTCAGCCGGTCTGGTCCGGTTTGAGCCGGTCAAAACCGGTTTGAGCGGTCTGGTCGGTTAAAATCCGGTTTGAGCGGTCAAAACTGGTTTGAGCGGTTTGAGCCGGTCTGGTCCGGTTTGAGTCGGTTTGAGGCGGTCAAAACCGGTTTGATCCGGTCTGGTTCGGTTGAGCCGGTCTGGTCCGGTTTGAGCTGTCAAAACCGGTTGGAAGCGGTCTGGGCCGGTTTGAGTCCAGTTTGAGCCGGTCAAAACCGGTTTGATCTGGTTTGAGCCGGTCTGGCGTGGTTTGATCCTGTCAAAACCCGTATGAGTCCGGTTTGAGCCTGTGAAAACCGGTTTGAGATGTTCTGGTCCGGTTTGAGCCGGTTTGAGCCGGTCTGGTCTGGCGTGAGCCGCTTTTAGCCGGTCTGTTACTGTTTCAGTCCGTTTGAGCCGGTTTGAGCGGTTCAAAACCGGTTTGAGCCGGTCTAGTCCGGTTTGAGTCCGTTTTCAGCCGGTCAAAACCGGTTTGAGCCGGTCTGGTCTGGTTTGAGTCTGGTTTGAGCCAGTCAAAACAGGTTTGAGCTGGTCTGGTCTGGTTTGAGTCCGTTTGAGCCGGTCAAAACCGGTTTGAGTCCGTTTGAGCTGGTCTGGTTTGAGCCGGTCAAAACTGGTTTGAGCCGTTCTGGTCCGGTTTCAGTCCGTTTGAGCCGGTCTGGTCCGGTTTGAGCCGGTTTGAGCGGTCAAAACTGGTTTGAGCCGGTCTAGTCCGGTTTCAGTCCGGTTTGAGCCGGTCAAAACCGGTTTGAGACGGTCTGGTCTGGTTTGATCCGGTCAAAACCGGTTTGAGCTGGTCAAAACAGGTTTGAGTCCGGTTTGAGCTGGTCAAAACAGGTTTGAGCTGGTCTGGTCTGGTTTGATCCGGTTTGAGCCGTTCTGGTCCGGTTTGAGCGGTCTGGTCGGTTAAAATCCGGTTTGAGCCGGTCTGGCCCGGTTTGATCTGGTCAAAACCGTTTGAGTCCGGTTTGAGCCGGTCAAAACCGGTTTGAGCCGGTCTGGTCTGGTTTGAGTCCGGTTTGAGTCTGGTTTGAGCCGGTCTGGTCCGGTTTGAGCCGGTCACAACCGGTTTGAGCCTCTCTGGCCCGGTTTCAGCCGGTCAAAACTGGTTTGAGCCGGTTTGAGCCGGTCAAAACCGGTTTGAGCCGTTTGAGCCGGTCTGCTCGGATTTGAGTCGGTTTGAGGCGTCAAAACCGGTTTCAGCCGGTCTGGTCCGTTTGAGCCGGTTTGAGCCGGTCTGGTCTGGCGTGAGCCGGTTTTAGCCGGTCTGTTACTGTTTCAGTCCGTTTGAGCGGTTCAAAACCGGTTTGAGCCGGTCTAGTCCGGTTCGAGTCCGTTTTCAGCCGGTCAAAACGGTTTGAGCCGGTCTGCTGCGGTTTGAGTCCAGTTTGAGCCAGTCAAAACAGGTTTCAGCCGGTCTGGTCTGGTTTGAGTCCGGTTTGAGCTGGTCAAAACCGGTTTGAGCCGGTCTGGTCTGGTTTGATCTGGTCAAAACCCGTTTGACACTGGTTTGAGCCATTCTGGTCTGGTTTGATCCGGTTTGAGCCGGTTTGAGCTGGTCAAAACTGGTTTGAGCCGGTCAAAACTGGTTTGAGCCGGTCTAGTCCGGTTTCAGTCCGTTTGAGCCGTCAAAACCGGTTTGAGACGGTCTGGTCCGGTTAGAATCCGGTTTGAGCCAGTCAAAACCGGTTTGAGTCCAGTTTGAGCTGGTCAAAACAGGTTTGAGCCGTCTGGTCCGGTTTGAACCAGTTTGAGCCTCTCTGGCCCGGTTTCAGCCGGTCAAAACCGGTTTGAGCCGGTTTGAGCTGGTGTGGCCTGGTTTGATCCGGTTTGAGCCGGTCTGGTCTGGTTTGAGCCAGTCAAAACAGGTTTGAGTCGGTTTGAGCTGGTCTGGTCGGTTTCAGTCGGTTTGAGCCTGTCAAAACCGGTTTGAGCCGGTCTGGTCTGGTTTGAGTCCGGTTTGAGTCTGGTTTGAGCCGGTTTGAGTCCAGTTTGAGCCGGTCAAAACCGGTTTCAGCCGGTCTGGTCCGGTTTGAGCCGGTCAAATCTGGTTTGAGCCGGTCAAAACTGGTTTGAGCCGTTCTGGTCCGGTTTGAGTCGGTTTGAGCCGTCAAAACCGGTTTCATCCGGTCTGGTTCGGTTGGAGCCGGTCTGGTCCGGTTTGAGCTTGTCAAAACCGGTTGGAAGCGGTCTGGGCCGGTTTGAGTCCAGTTTGAGCCGGTCAAAACCGGTTTGAGCCGGTCTGGCCCGGTTTGATCTGGTCAAAACCCGTTTGACTCTGGTTGAGCCGGTCAAAACTGGTTTGAGCCGTCTGGTCCGGTTTCATCCGGTTTGAGCCGGTCTGGTCGGTTTGAGCGGTCTGGTCGGTTTGAGCCGGTCAAAACTGGTTTGAGCCGGTCTAGTCCGGTTTCAGTCCGTTTGAGCCTGTCAAAACCGGTTTGAGCCGGTCTGGCCTGGTTTGATCTGGTCAAAACCCGTTTGACTCTGGTTGGAGCCGGTCAAAACTGGTTTGAGCCGGTCTAGTCCGTTTCAGTCCGGTTTGAGCCGTCAAAACCGGTTTGAGACGGTCTGGTCGGTTAAAATCCGGTTTGAGCTGGTCAAAACAGGTTTGAGCCGGTCTAATACGGTCAAAACTTGTTTGAGCCGGTCTGGTCCGGTTTGAGTCTGGTTTGAGCCTGTCAAAACCGGTTTCATCCGTCTGGTTCGGTTGAGCCGGTCTGGTCCGGTTTGAGCTTGTCAAAACCGGTTGGAAGCGGTCTGGGCCGGTTTGAGTCCGGTTTGAGCTGGTCAAAACCGGTTTGAGCCGGTCTGGCGTGGTTTGATCCGGTCAAAACCCGTATGAGTCCGGTTAGAGCTGGTGAAAACCGGTTTGAGATGTTCTGGTGCGGTTTGAGCCGGTTTGAGCCGGTCTGGTCTGGCGTGAGCCGCTTTTAGACGGTCTGTTACTGTTTCAGTCCGGTTTGAGCGGTTCAAAACCGGTTAGATCCGTCCTAGTTCGTTCGAGTCCGTTTTCAGCCGGTCAAAACCGGTTTGAGCCGGTATGGTCCGGTTTGAGTCTGGTTTTTGCCACTCAAAACAGGTTTGAGCCGGTCTGGTCTGGTTTGAGTCCAGTTTGAGCCGGTCAAAACCGGTTTGGGCCTGTCTGGCGTGGTTTGATCCTGTCAAAACCGGTTTGATCCGGTCAAAACCCGTTTGACTCTGGTTGAGCCGGTCAAAACAGGTTTGAGTCCGTTTGAGCTGGTCTGGTCGGTTTCATCCGGTTTGAGCCGGTCTGGTCGGTTTGAGCTGGTCAAAACGGTTTGAGCCGGTCAAAACTGGTTTGAGCCGGTCTAGTCCGGTTTCAGTCCGGTTTGAGCCGTCAAAACCGGTTTGAGATGGTCTGGTCGGGTTAAAATCCGGTTTGAGCTGGTCAAAACAGGTTTGAGTCCGGTTTGAGCTGGTCAAAACAGGTTTCAGCCGGTCTGGTCCGGTTTGACCGGTTTGAGCCTCTCTGGCCCGGTTTCAGCCGGTCAAAACAGGTTTGAGCCGGTCTGGTCCGGTTTGAGCCGGTCAAAACCGGATTGAGCGGGTTTGGTCCGGTTTTAGTCCGGTTTGAGCCGTCAAAACCGGTTTCATCCGTCTGGTTCGGTTTGAGCCGGTCTGGTCCGGTTTGAGCCGGTCAAAACGGTTTGAGCGGTCTGGTCTGGTTTGAGTCCGGTTTGAGCCGGTCACAACCGGTTTGAGCTGGTGTGGCCTGGTTTGATCCGTCAAAACCCGTATGAGTCCGGTTAGAGCTGGTGAAAACCGGTTTGAGATGTTCTGGTGCGGTTTGAGCCAGTTTGAGCCGGTCTGGTCTGGTGTGAGCCGGTTTTAACCCGTCTGTTACTGTTTCAGTCCGGTTTGAGCGGTTCAAAACCGGTTTGAGCCGGTCTAGTCCGGTTCGAGTCCGTTTTCAGCCGGTCAAAAACGGTTTGAGCCGGTCTGCTGCGGTTTGAGTCCGGTTTGAGCCAGTCAAAACAGGTTTCAGCCGGTCTGGTCTGGTTTGAGTCCGGTTTGAGCCGGTCAAAACCGGTTTGAGGCGGTCTGGCCTGGTTTGATCTGGTCAAAACCCGTTTGACACTGGTTTGAGCCAGTCAAAACTGGTTTGATCCGGTTTGAGCCGGTCTGGTTCGGTTGAGCCGGTCAAAACGGTTTGAGCCGGTCTAGTCCGTTTCAGTCCGGTTTGAGCCTGTCAAAACCGGTTTGAGCCGGTCTGGTTTGAGCCGGTCAAAACTGGTTTGAGCTGGTCAAAACAGGTTTGAGTCCGGTTTGAGCTGGTCAAAACGGTTTGAGCTGGTCTGGTCCGGTTTGATCCGGTTTGAGCCTGTCTGGTCTGGTTTGAGCCAGTCAAAACCGGTTTGAGCCAGTCTGGTCCGGTTTGATCCGGTTTGAGCCGGTCTGGTCTGGTTTGAGCCGGTCAAAACGGTTTGAGACGGTCTGGTCCGGTTTGAGTCTGGTTTGAGCCGGTCAAAACCGGTTTGAGCCGTCAAAACCGGTTTCATCGGTCTGGTTCGGTTTGAGCCGGTCTGGTCCGGTTTGATCCGGTCAAAACCCGTTTGACACTGGTTTGAGCCGGTCTGGTCCGTTTGAGTCCGGTTTGAGCTGGTCAAAACCGGTTTGAGCTGGTCAAAACGGTTTGAGCCGGTCTGGTTTGAGCCGGTTTGAGCCGGTTTGAGCTGGTCAAAACATGTTTAGTCCGTTTGAGCCGGTCTGGTTTGAGCGGTCTGGTCGGTTTGAGCCGGTCAAAACCGGTATGAGCTGGTCTGGTCTGGTTTGAGTCCGGTTTGAGCCAGTCAAAACAGGTTTGAGCCGGTCTGGCTGGTTTGAGTCCGGTTTGAGCCGTCAAAACCGGTTTGAGCCGGTCTGGTCCGTTTGAGCCAGTCAAAACAGGTTTGAGCTGGTCAAAACAGGTTTGAGTCCGTTTGAGCTGGTCAAAACCGGTTTGAGCGGTTTGAGCCGGTCTGGTCTGGTTTGAGTCCGGTTTGAGTATGGTTTGTGCCGGTCTGGTCCTGTTTGAGCCGGTCAACACCGGTTTCAGCCCGTCTCGTCCGGTTTGAGCTGGTCAAAACCGGTTTGAGCCGGTCTAATACGGTCAAAACTTGTTTGAGCCGGTCTGCTCGGATTTGAGTCGGTTTGAGGCGGTCAAAACCGGTTTCATCCGGTCTGGTCCGGTTTGAGCCGGTTTGAGCCGGTCTGGTTTGAGCCGGTTTGAGCTGGTCAAAACCGTTTGAGCCGGTCTGTTACTGTTTCAGTCCGTTTGAGCGGTTCAAAACCGGTTTGATCCGGTTTGAGCCAGTCAAAACAGGTTTGAGTCCGTTTTCAGCCGGTCAAAACCGGTTTGAGCCTGTCTGGTCTGGTTTGAGTCTGGTTTGAGCCAGTCAAAACAGGTTTGAGCGGTCTGGTCTGGTTTGAGTCCGGTTTGAGCCGTCAAAACCGGTTTGAGCCGGTCTGGCCGGTTTGATCTGGTCAAAACCGGTTTGAGCCGGTTTGAGCCGGTCAAAACTGGTTTGAGCCGTTCTGGTCCGGTTTGATCCGGTTTGAGCCGGTCTGGTCGGTTTGAGCGGTTTGAGCCGGTCAAAACTGGTTTGAGCCGGTCTAGTCCGGTTTGAGTCCGGTTTGAGCCTGTCAAAACCGGTTTGAGCCGGTCTGGCCTGGTTTGATCTGGTCAAAACCCGTTTGACTCTGGTTCGAGCCGGTCAAAACGGGTTTGAGCCGGTCTAGTCCGGTTTCAGTCCGGTTTGAGCCTGTCAAAACCGGTTTGAGACGGTCTGGTCCGGTTAGAGTCCGGTTTGAGCTGGTCAAAACAGGTTTGAGTCCGGTTTGAGCTGGTCAAAACAGGTTTCAGCCGGTCTGGTCCGGTTTGACCCGGTTTGAGCCTCTCTGGCCCGGTATCAGCTGGTCAAAACAGGTTTGAGCCGGTCTGGTCTGGTTTGAGCCGGTCAAAACCGGATTGAGCGGGTTTGGTCCGGTTTAAGTGCGGTTTGAGCGGTTCAAAACCGGTTTGAGGCGGTCAAAACCGGTTACATCCAGTCTGTTTCGGTTTGAGCCGGTCTGGTCCGGTTCGAGCCAGTCAAAACTGGTTGGAGCCGGTCTAGTCCGGTTTCAGTCCGGTTTGAGCCGGTCAAAACCGGTTTGAGAAGGTCTGGTCCGGTTAAAATCCGGTTTGAGCTGGTCAAAACAGGTTTGAGTCCGGTTTGAGCTGGTCAAAACAGGTTTCAGCCGTTCTGGTCCGGTTTGACCCGCTTTGAGCCTCTCTGGCCCGGTTTCAGCCGGTCAAAACAGGTTTGAGCTGTTCTGGTCTGGTTTGAGCCGGTCAAAACCGGATTGAGCGGGTTTGGTCCGGTTTGAGCTGGTCAAAACCGGTTTGATCCGGTCAAAACCCGTTTGAGTCGGTTTGAGCCGTCTGGTACGGTTTGAGCCGGTCTGGTCCGGTTTGAGCCTGTCAAAACCGGTTGGAAGCGGTCTGGGCCGGTTTGAGTACGTTTGAGCCGGTCACAACCGGTTTGAGCTGGTGTGGCCTGGTTTGATCCGGTCAAAACCCGTATGAGTCCGGTTAGAGCTGGTGAAAACCGGTTTGAGATGTTCTGGTGCGGTTTGAGCCGGTCTGCTGCGGTTTGAGTCCGGTTTGAGCTGGTCAAAACCGGTTTGAGCCGGTCTAGGCCGGTTCGAGTCTGTTTTCAGTCGGTCAAAACCGGTTTGAGCCAGTCTGGCCTGGTTTGATCTGGTCAAAACCCGTTTGACCCTGGTTTGAGCCATTCTGGTCTGGTTTGATCCGGTTTGAGCCGGTCTGGTCGCGTTGGAGCCGGTCAAAACGGGTTTGAGCCGGTCGAGTCCGGTTTCAGTCTGGTTTGAGTCTGTGAAAACCGGTTTGAGACGGTCTGGTCCGGTTAAAATCTGGTTTGAGCTGGTCAAAACCGGTTTGAGTCCGGTTTGAGCTGGTCAAAACAGGTTTCAGCCGTCTGGTCTGATTTGATCCGGTTTGAGCCGGTCTGGTCTGGTTTGAGCCGGTCAAAACGGGTTTGAGACGGTCTGGTCCGGTTTGATCTGGTTTGAGCTGGTCTGGTCTGGTTTGAGCCTGTCAAAACCGGTTTGAGCCGTCTGGTCCGGTTTTAGTCCGGTTTGAGCTGTCAAAACAGGTTTGAGCCGGTCTGGTCTGGTTTGAGTCCGGTTTGAGCCGGTCAAAACCGGTTTCGGCCGGTCTGGCCCGGTTTGATCTGGTCAAAACCCGTTTGACGCTGGTTTGAGCCGGTCAAAACTGGTTTGAGCCGTTCTGGTCCGGTTTCATCCGGTTTGAGCCGGTCTGGTTTGAGCGGTCTGGTCCGTTTGAGCCGGTTTGAGCCGGTCAAAACTGGTTTGAGCCGGTCTAGTCCGTTTCAGTCCGGTTTGAGCCCGTCAAAATCAGTTTGAGACGGTCTGGTCCGTTTGAGCCGGTCAAAACTGGTTTGAGCTGGTCAAAACAGGTTTGAGTCCGGTTTGAGCTGTCAAAACCGGTTTCATCCGGTTTGAGCGGTCTGGTCCGGTTTGAGCCGGTCTGGTTTGAGCCTCTCTGGCCCGGTTTCAGCCGGTCAAAACAGGTTTGAGCCGTTCTGGTCTGGTTTGAGCCGGTCAAAACCGGATTGAGCGGGTTTGGTCCGGTTTTAGTGTGGTTTGAGGCGGTCAATACCGGTTTCATCCGGTGTGGTTAGGTTTGAGCCGGTCTGGTCCGGTTTGAGCCTGTCAAAACCGGGTGGAAGCGGTCTGGGCCGGTTTGAGTCCGGTTTGAGCCTGTCACAACCGCTTTGAGCTGGTGTGGCCTGGTTTGATCCGGTCAAAACCCGTATGAGTCCGGTTAGAGCTGGTGAAAACCGGTTTGAGATGTTCTGGTGCGGTTTGAGCCGGTTTGAGCCGGTCTGGTCTGGCGTGAGCCGCTTTCAGCCGGTCTGTTACTGTTTCAGTCCGGTTTGAGCGGTTCAAAACCGGTTTGAGCCGGTCTAGTCCGGTTCGAGTTCGTTTTCAGCTGGTCAAAAACGGTTTGAGCCGGTCTGCTGCGGTTTGAGTCCGTTTTCAGCCGGTCAAAACCGGTTTGAACCGGTCTGGTCCGGTTTGAGTCTGGTTTGAGCCAGTCAAAACCGGTTAGAGCCGGTCTGGCCTGGTTTGATCTGGTCAAAACCCGTTTGACTCAGGTTTGAGTCGGTCAAAACTGGTTTGAGCCGGTCTGGGCTGGTTTGAGTCCGGTTTGAGTATGGTTTGTGCCGGTCTGGTCCGGTTTGAGCCGGTCAAAACCGGTTTGAGCCGGTTTGAGCCGTTCTGGTCCGGTTTGAGCCGGTCAAAACCGGTTTGAGCCGGTCTAATACGGTCAAAACTTGTTTGAGCCGGTCTGGCCGGTTTGAGTCCGGTTTGAGTCTGGTTTGAGCCGTCAAAACCGGTTTCATCCGTCTGGTTCGGTTGAGCCGGTCTGGTCCGTTTGAGCCTGTCAAAACCGGTTGGAAGCGGTCTGGGCCGGTTTGAGTCCGGTTTGAGCTGGTCAAAACCGGTTTGAGCCGGTCTAAGAGCCAGTCTGGTCTGGTTTGAGCCGGTTTGAGCTGGTCAAAACAGGTTTGAGTCCGGTTTGAGCCGGTCTGGTCCGGTTTGATCCGGTTTGAGCCGGTCAAAACCGTTTGAGCCGGTCTGGTCCGTTTGAGTCCGGTTTGAGCCAGTCAAAACAGGTTTGAGCCGGTCTGGCTGGTTTGAGTCCGGTTTGAGCCGGTCAAAATCGGTTTGAGCCGGTCTGGCCAGGTTTGATCTGGTCAAAACCCGTTTGAGTCCGGTTTGGGCCGGTCAAAACCGGTTTGAGCCGGTCTGGTCTGGTTTGAGTCCGGTTTGAGTATGGTTTGTGCCGGTTTGAGCCGGTCAAAACCGGTTTGAGCCGGTCAAAACGGGTTTGAGCCGGTCTGGTCTGGTTTGAGTCCGGTTTGAGCCGGTCAAAACCGGTTTGAGCCGGTCTAATACGGTCAAAACTTGTTTGAGCCGGTCTGCTCGGATTTGAGTCGGGTTTGAGGCGTCAAAACCGGTTTCATCCGGTCTGGTTCGGTTGGAGCCGGTCTGGTCCGGTTTGAGCTTGTCAAAACCGGTTGGAAGCGGTCTGGGCCGGTTTGAGTCCAGTTTGAGCCGGTCAAAACCGGTTTGAGCCGGTCTGGCGTGGTTTGATCCTGTCAAAACCCGTATGAGTCCGGTTTGAGCCTGTGAAAACCGGTTTGAGACGTTCTGGTCCGGTTTGAGCCGGTTTGAGCCGGTCTGGTCTGGCGTGAGCCGCTTTTAGCCGGTCTGTTACTGTTTCAGTCCGGTTTGAGCGGTTCAAAACCGGTTTGAGCCGGTCTAGTCCGGTTTGAGTCCGTTTGAGCCGGTCAAAACCGGTTTGAGCCGGTCTGGTCTGGTTTGAGTCTGGTTTGAGCCACTCAAAACAGGTTTGAGCCGGTCTGGTCTGGTTTGAGTCCTGTTTGAGCCGGTCAAAACCGGTTTGAGCCGGTCTGGCCCGGTTTGATCTGGTCAAAACCCGTTTGACTCTGGTTGGAGCCGGTCAAAACTGGTTTGAGCCGGTCTAGTCCGGTTTCAGTCCGTTTGAGCCGGTCTGGTCCGTTTGAGCCGGTTTGAGCGGTCAAAACTGGTTTGAGCGGTCTAGTCCGGTTTCAGTCCGGTTTGAGCCCGTCAAAACCGGTTTGAGACGGTCTGGTCCGGTTAAAATCCGGTTTGAGCTGGTCAAAACAGGTTTGAGTCCGGTTTGAGCTGGTCAAAACAGGTTTCAGCCGGTCTGGTCCGGTTTGACCCGGTTTGAGCCTCTCTGGCCCGGTTTCAGCCGGTCAAAACAGGTTTGAGCCGGTCTGGTCTGGTTTGAGCCGGTCAAAACCGGTTTGAGCCGTTCTGGTCCGGTTTGAGTCGGTTTGAGGCGTCAAAACCGGTTTCATCCGTCTGGTTCGGTTGAGCCGGTCTGGTCCGGTTTGAGCCTGTCAAAACCGGTTTGAGCGGTTTGAGCGGTCTGGTCCGGTTTGAGTCCGGTTTGAGCCGGTCACAACCGGTTTGAGCTGGTGTGGCCTGGTTTGATCCAGTCAAAACCCGTATGAGTCCGGTTAGAGCTGGTGAAAACCGGTTTGAGATGTTCTGGTGCGGTTTGAGCCGGTTTGTGCCGGTCTGGTCTGGTGTGAGCCGGTTTTAACCGGTCTGTTACAGTTTCAGTCCGGTTTGAGCGGTTCAAAACCGGTTTGAGCGGGTCTGGTCCGGTTAGAATCCGCTTTGAGCTGGTCAAAACAGGTTTGAGTCCGGTTTGAGCTGGTCAAAACAGGTTTCAGCCGGCCTGGTCCGGTTTGACCCGGTTTGAGCCTCTCTGGCCCGGTTTCAGCCGGTCAAAACAGGTTTGAGCCGGTCTGGTCTGGTTTGAGCTGGTCAAAACAGGTTTGAGTCGGTTTGAGCCGTTCTGGTCCGGTTTGAGTCTGGTTTGAGGCGGTCAAAACCGGTTTGATCCGGTCTGGTTTGGTTGGAGCCGGTCTGGTCCCGTTTGAGCCTGTCAAAACCGGTTGGAAGCGGTCTGGGCCGGTTTGAGTCCGGTTTGAGCCGGTCACAACCGGTTTGAGCTGGTGTGGCCTGGTTTGATCCGGTCAAAACCCGTATGAGTCCGGTTAGAGCTGGTGAAAACCGGTTTGAGATGTTCTGGTGCGGTTTGAGACGGTTTGAGCCGGTCTGGTCTGGTGTGAGCCGGTTTTAACCGGTCTGTTACTGTTTCAGTCCGGTTTGAGCGGTTCAAAACCGGTTTGAGCCGGTCTAGTCCGGTTCGAGTCCGTTTTCAGCCGGTCAAAAACGGTTTGAGCCGGTCTGCTGCGGTTTGAGTCCGGTTTGAGCCAGTCAAAACAGGTTTCAGCCGGTCTGGTCTGGTTTGAGTCCGGTTTGAGCCGGTCAAAACCGGTTTGAGGCGGTCTGGCCTGGTTTGATCTGGTCAAAACCCGTTTGACACTGGTTTGAGCCATTCTGGTCTGGTTTGATCCGGTTTGAGCCGGTCTGGTCGCGTTGGAGCCGGTCAAAACGGGTTTGAGCCGGTCGAGTCCGGTTTCAGTCTGGTTTGAGCCCGTCAAAACCGGTTTGAGACGGTCTGGTCCGGTTAGAATCCGGTTTGAGCTGGTCAAAACAGGTTTGAGTCCGGTTTGAGCTGGTCAAAACAGGTTTCAGCCGGTCTGGTCGGTTTGATCCGGTTTGAGCCGTTCTGGTCCGGTTTGAGCGGTCAAAACCGGTTTGAGCCGGTCTGGTCTGGTTTGATCTGGTTTGAGCAGGTCTGGTCTGGTTTGAGCCAGTCAAAACGGATTTGAGACGTTCTGGTCCGGTTTTAGTCCGGTT
This sequence comes from Erythrocebus patas, assembly GCA_023783455.1. Lineage (NCBI taxonomy): Eukaryota > Metazoa > Chordata > Mammalia > Primates > Cercopithecidae > Erythrocebus > Erythrocebus patas. Next base: position 15,682 of record JAKFHT010001099.1, on the reverse strand, counting down.
TGAGCCGGTCAAAACCGGTTTCAGCCGGTCTGGTTCGGTTGGAGCCGGTCTGGTCCGGTTTGAGCCTGTCAAAACCGGTTTGAGCGGTTTGAGCGGTCTGGTCGGTTTCAGTCCGGTTTGAGCCGCTCAAAACCGGTTTGAGCCGGTCTAAGAGCCAGTCTGGTCTGGTTTGATCCGGTTTGAGCCTCTCTGGCCCGGTTGCAGCTGGTCAAAACAGGTTTGAGCCTGTCTGGTCTGGTTTCAGCCCGTCAAAACCGGATTGAGCGGGTTTGGTACGGTTTTAGTGCGGTTTCAGGCGGTCAAAACCGGTTACATCCGGTCTGGTTCGGTTTGAGCCGGTCTGGTCCGGTTTGAGCCTGTCAAAACCGGTTTGAGGCGGTCTGGTCCGGTTTGAGTCCGGTTTGAGCCGGTCACAACCGGTTTGAGCTGGTGTGGCCTGGTTTGATCCGGTCAAAACCCGTATGAGTCCGGTTAGAGCTGGTGAAAACCGGTTTGAGATGTTCTGGTGCGGTTTGAGCCGCTTTGAGCCGGTCTGGTCTGGTGTGAGCCGGTTTTAACCCGTCTGTTACTGTTTCAGTCCGGTTTGAGCGATTCAAAACCGGTTTGAGCGGTCTAGTCGGTTTGAGTCCGGTTTGAGCGATTCAAAACGGTTTGAGCCGGTCTGCTGCGGTTTGAGTCTGGTTTGAGCCAGTCAAAACAGGTTTCAGCCGGTCTGGTCTGGTTTGAGTCGGATTTGAGCAGGTCAAAACCGGTTTGAGGCGGTCTGGCCTGGTTTGATCTGGTCAAAACCCGTTTGACACTGGTTTGAGCCATTCTGGTCTGGTTTGATCCGGTTTGAGCCAGTCTGGTCGCGTTGGAGCCGGTCAAAACGGGTTTGAGCTGGTCAAGTCCGTTTTCAGTCTGGTTTGAGCCCGTCAAAACCGGTTTGAGACGGTCTGGTCCGGATAGAATCCGGTATGAGCTGGTCAAAACAGGTTTGAGTCCGGTTTGAGCTGGTCAAAACAGGTTTCAGCCGGCCTGGTCCGGTTTGAACCAGTTTGAGCCTCTCTGGCCCGGTTTTAGCCGGTCAAAACCGGTTTGAGCTGGTCTGGTCCGATTTGATCTGGTTTGAGCCGGTCTGGTCTGGTTTGAGCCAGTCAAAACCGGTTTGAGCTGTCAAAACCGGTTTGAGACGGTCTGGTCGGTTTGAGCGGTCTAGTCGGTTTGAGTCTGTCAAAACCGGTTTTAGCCGGTCTGGTTCGGTTTGAGCCGGGCTGGTCCCGTTTGAGCCTGTCAAAACCGGTTGGTACTGGTCTGGGCCGATTTGAGTCCGGTTTGAGCCGCTCAAAACCGGTTTGAGCCGGTCTAAGAGCCAGTCTGGTGTGATTGGAGCCGGTTTGAGCTGGTCAAAACCGGTTTGAGTCTGGTTTGAGCGGTCTGGTCCGTTCGGTTTGAGCGGTCAAAACCGGTATGAGCTGGTCTGGTCCGGTTTGAGTCCGGTTTGAGCCAGTCAAAACAGGTTTGAGCCGGTCTGGCTGGTTTGAGTCCGGTTTGAGCCGGTCAAAATCGGTTTGAGCCGGTCTGGCCAGGTTTGATCTGGTCAAAACCCGTTTGAGTCCGGTTTGGGCCTGTCACAACCAGTTGGAAGCGGTCTGGGCCGGTTTGAGTCCGGTTTGAGTATGGTTTGTGCCGGTTTGAGCTGGTCAAAACAGGTTTGAGCCGGTCAACACCGGTTTCAGCCCGTCTCGTCCGGTTTGAGCCGGTCAAAACCGGTTTGAGCCCGTCTAATGCGGTCAAAACTTGTTTGAGCCGGTCTGCTCGGATTTGAGTCGGGTTTGAGGCGTCAAAACCGGTTTCATCCGGTCTGGTTCGGTTGGAGCCGGTCTGGTCCGGTTTGAGCTTGTCAAAACCGGTTGGAAGCGGTCTGGGCCGGTTTGAGTCCAGTTTGAGCCGGTCAAAACCGGTTTGAGCCGGTCTGGCGTGGTTTGATCCTGTCAAAACCCGTATGAGTCCGGTTAGAGCTGGTGAAAACCGGTTTGAGATGTTCTGGTGCGGTTTGAGCCGGTTTGAGCCGGTCTGGTCTGGCGTGAGCCGCTTTTAGCCGGTCTGTTACTGTTTCAGTCCGGTTTGAGCGGTTCAAAACCGGTTTGAGCCGGTCTAGTCGGTTTGAGTCCGTTTTCAGCCGGTCAAAACCGGTTTGAGCCGGTCTGGTTTGAGTCTGGTTTGAGCCACTCAAAACAGGTTTGAGCGGTCTGGTCTGGTTTGAGTCCGGTTTGAGCCGGTCAAAACCGGTTTGAGCGGTTTGAGCGGTCTGGCCGGTTTGATCTGGTCAAAACCGGTTTGATCCGGTCTGGTTCGGTTGGAGCGGTCAAAACTGGTTTGAGCCGTTCTGGTCGGTTTCATCCGGTTTGAGCCGGTCTGGTCGCGTTCGAGCCGGTCAAAACTGGTTTGAGCCGGTCTAGTCCGGTTTCAGTCCGGTTTGAGCCCGTCAAAACCGGTTTGAGACGGTCTGGTCCGGTTAAAATCCGGTTTGAGCTGGTCAAAACAGGTTTGAGTCCGGTTTGAGCTGGTCAAAACAGGTTTCAGCCGGTCTGGTCCGGTTTGACCCGGTTTGAGCCAGTCTGGTCCGGTTTGAGCGGTCAAAACAGGTTTGAGCGGTCTGGTCTGGTTTGAGCGGTCAAAACCGGTTTGAGTCGGTTTGAGCCGTTCTGGTCCAGTTTTAGTGTGGTTTGAGGCCGTCAAAACCGGTTTGATCCGGTCTGGTTTGGTTGGAGCCGGTCTGGTCCGGTTTGAGCCTGTCAAAACCGGTTGGAAGCGGTCTGGGCCGGTTTGAGTCCGGTTTGAGCCGGTCACAACCGGTTTGAGCTGGTGTGGCCTGGTTTGATCCAGTCAAAACCCGTATGAGTCCGGTTAGAGCTGGTGAAAACCGGTTTGAGATGTTCTGGTGCGGTTTGAGCCGGTTTGTGCCGGTCTGGTCTGGTGTGAGCCGGTTTTAACCGGTCTGTTACAGTTTCAGTCCGGTTTGAGCGGTTCAAAACCGGTTTGAGCGGGTCTGGTACGGTTAGAATCCGCTTTGAGCAGGTCAAAACAGATTTGAGTCCGGTTTGAGCTGGTCAAAAGAGGTTTCAGCCGGCCTGGTCCGGTTTGACCCGGTTTGAGCCTCTCTGGCCCGGTTTCAGCCGGTCAAAACAGGTTTGAATCGGTCTGGTCTGGTTTGAGCGGTCAAAACCGGTTTGAGTCCGGTTTGAGCCGGTCTGGTCCGGTTTTAGTGCGGTTTGAGGCGGTCAAAACCGGTTTGATCCGGTCTGGTTCGGTTTGAGCGGTCTGGTCCGTTTGAGCCTGTCAAAACCGGTTGGAAGCGGTCTGGGCGGTTTGAGTCGGTTTGAGCCGGTCACAACCGGTTTGATCTGGTGTGGCCTGGTTTGATCCGGTCAAAACCCGTATGAGTCCGGTTAGAGCTGGTGAAAACCGGTTTGAGATGTTCTGGTGCGGTTTGAGACGGTTTGAGCCGGTCTGGTCTGGTGTGAGCCGGTTTTAACCGGTCTGTTACTGTTTCAGTCCGGTTTGAGCGGTTCAAAACCGGTTTGAGCCGGTCTGGTTTGAGCGGTCTGGTCCGTTTGAGTCCGGTTTGAGCGGTCAAAACGGTTTGAGCCGGTCTGCTGCGGTTTGAGTCCGGTTTGAGCCAGTCAAAACAGGTTTCAGCCGGTCTGGTCTGGTTTGAGTCCGGTTTGAGCCGGTCAAAACCGGTTTGAGGCGGTCTGGCCTGGTTTGATCTGGTCAAAACCCGTTTGACACTGGTTTGAGCCATTCTGGTCTGGTTTGATCCGGTTTGAGCCGGTCTGGTCGCGTTGGAGCCGGTCAAAACGGGTTTGAGCCGGTCGAGTCCGGTTTCAGTCTGGTTTGAGCCCGTCAAAACCGGTTTGAGACGGTCTGGTCCGGTTAAAATCCGGTTTGAGCTGGTCAAAACAGGTTTGAGTCCGGTTTGAGCTGGTCAAAACAGGTTTCAGCCGGCCTGGTCCGGTTTGATCCGGTTTGAGCCGGTCTGGTCTGGTTTGAGCCAGTCAAAACGGGTTTGAGACGGTCTGGTCCGGTTTGATCCGGTTTGAGCCGGTCTGGTCTGGTTTGAGCCAGTCAAAACGGGTTTGAGACGGTCTGGTCCGGTTTTAGTCCGGTTTGAGCCTGTCAAAACCGGTTTGAGCCGGTCTGGTCTGGTTTGAGTCCGGTTTGAGTCTGGTTTGAGCCGGTCTGGTCGGTTTGAGCGGTCAAAACAGGTTTCAGCCGGTCTGGTCCGGTTTGAGCCGGTCAAAACCGGTTTGAGCCGGTCTAATACGGTCAAAACTTGTTTGAGCCGGTCTGCTCGGATTTGAGTCGGGTTTGAGGCGTCAAAACCGGTTTCATCCGGTTTGAGCCGTCTGGTCCGGTTTGAGCCGGTCTGGTCCGGTTTGAGCCTGTCAAAACCGGTTGGAAGCGGTCTGGGCCGGTTTGAGTCCAGTTTGAGCCGGTCAAAACCGGTTTGAGCCGGTCTGGCGTGGTTTGATCCTGTCAAAACCCGTATGAGTCCGGTTTGAGCCTGTGAAAACCGGTTTGAGATGTTCTGGTCCGGTTTGAGCCGGTTTGAGCCGGTCTGGTCTGGCGTGAGCCGCTTTTAGCCGGTCTGTTACTGTTTCAGTCCGGTTTGAGCGGTTCAAAACCGGTTTGAGCCGGTCTAGTCCGGTTTGAGTCCGTTTTCAGCCGGTCAAAACCGGTTTGAGCCGGTCTGGTCTGGTTTGAGTCTGGTTTGAGCCACTCAAAACCGGTTTGAGCCGGTCTGGTCTGGTTTGAGTCCGGTTTGAGCCGGTCAAAACCGGTTTGAGCCGGTCTGGCCCGGTTTGATCTGGTCAAAACCCGTTTGACTCTGGTTGGAGCCGGTCAAATCTGGTTTGAGCCGTTCTGGTCCGGTTTCATCCGGTTGGAGCCGGTCTGGTCGCGTTCGAGTCGGTCAAAACTGGTTTGAGCCGGTCTAGTCCGGTTTCAGTCCGGTTTGAGCCCGTCAAAACCGCTTTGAGACGGTCTGGTCCGGTTAAAATCCGGTTTGAGCTGGTCAAAACAGGTTTGAGTCCGGTTTGAGCTGGTCAAAAGAGGTTTCAGCCGGTCTGGTCGGTTTGACCCGGTTTGAGCCGTCTGGTCTGGTTTGATCCGGTTTGAGCCAGTCAAAACAGGTTTGAGCTGGTCTGGTCTGGTTTGAGCCGGTCAAAACCGGTTTGAGTCCGGTTTGAGCTGGTCTGGTCCGGTTTTAGTGCGGTTTGAGGCGGTCAAAACCGGTTTGATCCGGTCTGGTTCGGTTTGAGCCGGTCTGGTCCGGTTTGAGCCTGTCAAAACCGGTTGGAAGCGGTCTGGGCCGGTTTGAGTCTGGTTTGAGCCGGTCACAACCGGTTTGAGCTGGTGTGGCCTGGTTTGATCCTGTCAAAACCCGTATGAGTCCGGTTAGAGCTGGTGAAAACCGGTTTGAGATGTTCTGGTGCGGTTTGAGCCGGTTTGAGCCGGTCTGGTCTGGCGTGAGCCGCTTTTAGCCGGTCTGTTACTGTTTCAGTCCGGTTTGAGCGGTTCAAAACCGGTTTGAGCCGGTCTAGTCCGGTTCGAGTCCGTTTTCAGCCGGTCAAAAACGGTTTGAGCCGGTCTACTGCGGTTTGAGTCCGGTTTGAGCCAGTCAAAACAGGTTTCAGCCGGTCTGGTCTGGTTTGAGTCCGATTTGAGCCGGTCAAAACCGGTTTGAGGCGGTCTGGTCCGGTTAAAATCCGGTTTGAGCTGGTCAAAACAGGTTTGAGTCTGGTTTGAGCTGGTCAAAACAGGTTTCAGCCAGTCTGGTCTGGTTTGAGTCCGATTTGAGCCGGTCAAAACCGGTTTGAGCCATTCTGGTCGGTTTGAGTCCGTTTGAGCCGGTCTAGTCGGTTTCAGTCGGTTTGAGCCGGTCAAAACCGGTATGAGCCGGTCTGGTCTGGTTTCAGTCCGGTTTGAGCCAGTCAAAACAGGTTTGAGCCGGTCTGGCTGGTTTGCGTCCGGCTTGAGCCGGTCAAAATCGGTTTGAGCCGGTCTGGCCTGCTTTGATCTGGTCAAAACCCGTTTGAGTCGGTTTGGGCCGGTCTGGTCGGTTAAAATCCGGTTTGAGCGTCAAAACCGGTTTGATCCGGTTTGAGCCGGTCAAAACAGGTTTGAGCCGGTCTAGTCCGGTTTGATCCGGTCAAAACCGGTTTGAGCCGGTCTAATATGATCAAAACTTGTTTGAGCCGGTCTCCTCGGATTTGAGTCCGGTTTGAGGTGGTCAAAATCGGTTTCATCCGGTCTGGTTCGGTTTGAGCCGGTCTGGTCCGGTTTGAGTTTGTCAAAACCGGTTGGAAGCGGTCTGGGCCGGTTTGAGTCCGGTTTGAGCCGGTCAAAACCGGTTTGAGCCGGTCTGGCGTGGTTTGATCCGGTCAAAACCCATATGACTCCGGTTTAAGCCGGTGAAAACTGCTTTGAGATGTTCTGGTCCGCATTGAGCCGGTTGGAGCCGGTCTGGTCGGGCGTGAGCCGCTTTTAGCCGGTCTGTTACTGTTTCAGTCCGGTTTGAGCGGTTCAAAACCGGTTTGAGCCGGTCTAGTCCGGTTTGAGTCCGTTTTCAGCCGGTCAAAACTGGTTTGAGCCGATCTGGTCTGGTTTGAGTCTGGTTTGAGCCACTCAAAACAGGTTTGAGCCGGTCTGGTCTGGTTTGAGTCCGGTTTGAGCCGGTCAAAACCGGTTTGAGCGGGTCTGGCCCGGTTTGATCTGGTCAAAACCCGTTTGACTCTGGTTGGAGCCGGTCAAAACTGGTTTGAGCCGTTCTAGTCCGGTTTCAGTCGGTTTGAGCCGGTCTGGTCGCGTTCGAGCCGGTCAAAACTAATGTGAGCCGGTCTAGTCCGCTTTCAGTCCGGTTTGAGCCCGTCAAAACCGGTTTGAGACGGTCTGGTCTGGTTAAAATCCGGTTTGAGCTGGTCAAAACAGGTTTGAGTCCGGTTTGAGCTGGTCAAAACAGGTTTCAGCCGGTCTAGTCCGGTTTGACCCAGTTTGAGCTTCTCTGGCCCGGTTTCAGCCGGTCAAAACAGGTTTGAGCTGGTCTGGTCTGGTTTGAGCCGGTCAAAACCGGATTGAGCGGGTTTGTTCCGGTTTTAGTGCGGTTTGAGGCGGTCAAAACCGGTTTGATCCGGTCTGGTTCGGTTTGAGCCGGTCTGGAACGGTTTGAGCCTGTGAAAACCGGTTGGAAGCGGTCTGGGCCGGTTTGAGTCCGGTTTGAGCCGGTCACAACTGGTTTGAGCTGGTGTGGCCTGGTTTGATCCTGTCAAAACCCGTATGAGTCCGGTTAGAGCTGGTGAAAACCGGTTTGAGATGTTCTGGTGTGGTTTGAGCCGGTATGAGCCGGTCTGGTCTGGTGTGAGCCGGTTTTAACCGGTCTGTTACTGTTTCAGTCCGGTTTGAGCGGTTCAAAACCGGTTTGAGCCGGTCTAGTCCGGTTTGAGTCCGTTTTCAGCCGGTCAAAAACGGTTTGAGCCGGTCTGGTGCGGTTTGAGTCTGGTTTGAGCCAGTCAAAACAGGTTTGAGCCGGTCTGGTCTGGTTTGAGTCCGGTTTGAGCCGGTCAAAACCGGTTTGAGGCGGTCTGGCCTGGTTTGATCTGGTCAAAACCCGTTTGACACTGGTTTGAGCCATTCTGGTCTGGTTTGATCCGGTTTGAGCCAGTCTGGTCGCGTTGGAGCCGGTCAAAACGGGTTTGAGCTGGTCAAGTCCGTTTTCAGTCTGGTTTGAGCCCGTCAAAACCGGTTTGAGACGGTCTGGTCCGGATAGAATCCGGTATGAGCTGGTCAAAACAGGTTTGAGTCCGGTTTGAGCTGGTCAAAACAGGTTTCAGCCGGCCTGGTCCTGTTCGAACCAGTTTGAGCCTCTCTGGCCCGGTTTTAGCCGGTCAAAACCGGTTTGAGCTGGTCTGGTCCGATTTGATCTGGTTTGAGCCGGTCTGGTCTGGTTTGAGCCAGTCAAAAAACGGGTTTGAGACGGTCTGGTCCGGTTTTAGTCCGGTTTGAGTCTGTCAAAACCGGTTTTAGCCGGTCTGGTTCGGTTTGAGCCGGGCTGGTCCCGTTTGAGCCTGTCAAAACCGGTTGGTACTGGTCTGGGCCGATTTGAGTCCGGTTTGAGCCGCTCAAAACCGGTTTGAGCCGGTCTAAGAGCCAGTCTGGTGTGATTGGAGCCGGTTGGAGCTGGTCAAAAAATGTTTAGTCTGTTTTGAGCCGGTCTGGTCCGTTCCGGTTTGAGCCGGTCAAAACCGGTATGAGCTGGTCTGGTCTGGTTTGAGTCTGGTTTGAGCCGGTCAAAATCGGTTTGAGCCGGTCTGGCCAGGTTTGATCTGGTCAAAACCCGTTTGAGTCCGGTTTGGGCCAGTCAAAACCGGTTTCAGCCGGTCTGGTCTGGTTTGAGTCCGGTTTGAGTATGGTTTGTGCCGGTCTGGTCCGGTTTGAGCGGTCAAAACCGGTTTCAGCCGGTCTGGTCCGGTTTGAGCCGGTCAAAACCGGTTTGAGCCGGTCTAATACGATCAAAACTTGTTTGAGCCGGTCTGCTCAGATTTGAGTTCGGTTTGAGCCGGTCTGGTCCGGTTTGAGACTGTCAAAACCGGTTGGAAGCGGTCTGGGCCGGTTTGAGTCCAGTTTGAGCCGGTCTAATACGGTCAAAACTTGTTTGAGCCGGTCTGGCGTGGTTTGATCCTGTCAAAACCCGTATGAGTCCGGTTTGAGTCGGTTTGAGCCTGTGAAAACCGGTTTGAGATGTTCTGGTCGGTTTGAGTCTGGTTTGAGCCGGTCTGGTCTGGCGTGAGCCGCTTTTAGCCGGTCTGTTACTGTTTCAGTCCGGTTTGAGCGGTTCAAAACCGGTTTGAGCCGGTCTAGTCCGGTTCGAGTCCGTTTTCAGCCGGTCAAAACCGGTTTGAGCCGGTCTGGTCTGGTTTGAGTCTGGTTTGAGCCACTCAAAACAGGTTTGAGCCGGTCTGGTCTGGTTTGAGTCCGGTTTGAGCCGGTCAAAACTGGTTTGAGCCGGTCTGGCCCGGTTTGATCTGGTCAAAACCGGTTTGAGCGGTCTGGTCTGGTTTGAGCTGGTCAAAACTGGTTTGAGCCGGTCTAGTCCGGTTTCAGTCCGGTTTGAGCCCGTCAAAACCGGTTTGAGACGGTCTGGTCCAGTTAAAATCCGGTTTGAGCTGGTCAAAACAGGTTTGAGTCTGGTTTGAGCTGGTCAAAACAGGTTTCAGCCAGTCTGGTCTGGTTTGAGTCCGATTTGAGCCGGTCAAAACCGGTTTGAGGCGGTCTGGCCTGGTTTGATCTGGTCAAAACCCGTTTGACTCTGGTTTGAGTCCGTTTGAGCTGGTCTGGTCCGATTTGATCTGGTTTGAGCCGGTCTGGTCGCGTTGGAGCCGGTCAAAACGGGTTTGAGCCGGTCGAGTCCGGTTTCAGTCTGGTTTGAGCCCGTCAAAACCGGTTTGAGACGGTCTGGTCCGGTTTGATTCGGTTTGAGCTGGTCAAAACAGGTTTGAGTCCGGTTTGAGCTGGTCAAAACAGGTTTCAGCCGGCCTGGTCCGGTTTGAACCAGTTTGAGCCTCTCTGGCCCGGTTTTAGCCGGTCAAAACCGGTTTGAGCCGGTCTGGTCCGGTTTGATCCGGTTTGAGCCGGTCTGGTCTGGTTTGAGCCAGTCAAAACGGATTTGAGACGGTCTGGTCCGGTTTTAGTCCGGTTTGAGCCGGTCAAAACCGGTTTCAGCCGGTCTGGTTCGGTTGGAGCCGGTCTGGTCCGTTTGAGCCTGTCAAAACCGGTTGGCACTGGTCTGGGCCGATTTGAGTCCGGTTTGAGCTGCTCAAAACCGGTTTGAGCCGGTCTAAGAGCCAGTCTGGTGTGATTGGAGCCGGTTGGAGCTGGTCAAAACAGGTTTGAGTCCGGTTTGAGCCGGTTTGAGCTGGTCTGGTCCGGTTTGAGCGGTCAAAACCGGTATGAGCTGGTCTGGTCTGGTTTGAGTCGGTTTGAGCCAGTCAAAACAGGTTTGAGCCGGTCTGGTCTGGTTTGAGTCTGGTTTGAGCCGGTCAAAATCGGTTTGAGCCGGTCTGGCCTGGTTTGATCTGGTCAAAACCGGTTTGAGCCAGTCAAAACCGGTTTGAGGCGGTCAAAACCGGTTTGAGCCGGTTTGAGCGGTCTGGTCTGGTTTGAGTCCGGTTTGAGTATGGTTTGTGCCGGTCTGGTCCGTTTGAGCCGGTCAACACCGGTTTCAGCCGGTCTGGTCCGGTTTGAGCCGGTCAAAACCGGTTTGAGCGGTCTGGCCGGTTTGATCTGGTCAAAACCGGTTTGAGTCCGTTTGAGCCGGTCTGCTCGGATTTGAGTCGGTTTGAGGCGTCAAAACCGGTTTCATCCGGTTTGAGCCGGTCTGGTTCGGTTTGAGCGGTCTGGTCCGGTTTGAGCCTGTCAAAACCGGTTGGAAGCGGTCTGGGCGGTTTGAGTCCGGTTTGAGCTGGTCAAAACCGGTTTGAGCTGGTCTGGCCTGGTTTGATCTGGTCAAAACCCGTTTGACACTGGTTTGAGCCATTCTGGTCTGGTTTGATCCGGTTTGAGCCGGTCTGGTCGCGTTGGAGCCGGTCAAAACGGTTTGAGCCGGTCAAAACCGGTTTCAGCCGGTCTGGTTTGAGTCCGTTTTCAGCGGTCAAAACCGGTTTGAGCCGGTCTGGCCCGGTTTTAGCCGGTCAAAACTGGTTTGAGCTGGTCAAAACAGGTTTGAGTCCGGTTTGAGCTGGTCAAAACAGGTTTCAGCCGGTCTGGTCCGGTTTGAGTCCAGTTTGAGCCGGTCTGGTCCGGTTTGAGCTGGTCAAAACCGGTTTGAGCCGGTCTGGTCCGGTTTGATCCGGTTTGAGCCGGTCTGGTCTGGTTTGAGCCAGTCAAAACGGTTTGAGACGGTCTGGTCCGGTTTTAGTCCGGTTTGAGCCGGTCAAAACCGGTTTCAGCCGGTCTGGTTCGGTTTGAGCCGGTTTGAGCTGGTCAAAACCGGTTTGAGCCTGTCAAAACCGGTTGGCACTGGTCTGGGCCGATTTGAGTCCGGTTTGAGCGTCAAAACCGGTTTGAGCCGGTCTAAGAGCCAGTCTGGTCTGGTTTGAGTCTGGTTTGAGCTGGTCAAAACATGTTTAGTCCGTTTGAGCCGGTTTGAGCGGTCTGGTCCGTTTGAGCCGGTCAAAACCGGTATGAGCTGGTCTGGTCTGGTTTGAGTCGGTTTGAGCCAGTCAAAACAGGTTTGAGCCGGTCTGGTCTGGTTTGAGTCTGGTTTGAGCCGGTCAAAATCGGTTTGAGCCGGTCTGGCCTGGTTTGATCTGGTCAAAACCCGTTTGAGTCCGGTTTGGGCCGGTCAAAACCGGTTTGAGCCGGTCTGGTCTGGTTTGAGTCCGGTTTGAGTATGGTTTGTGCCGGTCTGGTCCGTTTGAGCCGGTCAACACCGGTTTCAGCCCGTCTTGTCCGGTTTGAGCCGGTCAAAACCGGTTTGAGCCGGTCTAATACGGTCAAAACTTGTTTGAGCCGGTCTGCTCGGATTTGAGTCGGGTTTGAGGCGTCAAAACCGGTTTCATCCGTCTGGTTCGGTTTGAGCCGGTCTGGTCCGGTTTGAGCTTGTCAAAACCGGTTGGAAGCGGTCTGGGCCGGTTTGAGTCCGGTTTGAGCAGGTCAAAACCGGTTTGAGCCGGTCTGGCGTGGTTTGATCCTGTCAAAACCCGTATGAGTCCGGTTTGAGCCTGTGAAAACCGGTTTGAGATGTTCTGGTCCGGTTTGAGCCGGTTTGAGCCGGTCTGGTCTGGCGTGAGCCGCTTTTAGCTGGTCTGTTACTGTTTCAGTCCGGTTTGAGCGGTTCAAAACCGGTTTGAGCCGGTCTGGTCTGGTTTGAGTCTGGTTTGAGCCACTCAAAACAGGTTTGAGCCGGTCTGGTCTGGTTTGAGTCCGGCTTGAGCCTGTCAAAACCGGTTTGAGGCATTCTGGCCTGGTTTGATCTGGTCAAAACCCGTTTGACTCTGGTTGGAGACGGTCAAAACTGGTTTGAGCCGGTCTAGTCCAGTTTCAGTCCGGTTTGAGCCCGTCAAAACCGGTTTGAGACGGTCTGGTCCGGTTAAAATCCGGTTTGAGCTGGTCAAAACAGGTTTGAGCCGGTCTAATACGGTCAAAACTTGTTTGAGCCGGTCTGCTCGGATTTGAGTCGGGTTTGAGGCGTCAAAACCGGTTTCATCCGGTCTGGTTCGGTTGGAGCCGGTCTGGTCCGGTTTGAGCTTGTCAAAACCGGTTGGAAGCGGTCTGGGCCGGTTTGAGTCCGGTTTGAGCAGGTCAAAACCGGTTTGAGCCGATCTGGTTTGAGTCGGTTTGAGCCTGTCAAAACCGGTTTGATCCGTCAAAACCCGTATGAGTCCGGTTTGAGCCTGTGAAACCGGTTTGAGACGGTCTGGTCCGTTTGAGCCGGTTTGAGCCGGTCTGGTCTGGCGTGAGCCGCTTTTAGCCGGTCTGTTACTGTTTCAGTCCGGTTTGAGCGGTTCAAAACCGGTTTGAGCCGGTCTAGTCCGGTTTGAGTCCGTTTTCAGCCGGTCAAAACCGGTTTGAGCCGGTCTGGTCTGGTTTGAGTCTGGTTTGAGCCACTCAAAACAGGTTTGAGCTGGTCTGGTCTGGTTTGAGTCCGGTTTGAGCCGGTCAAAACCGGTTTGAGCCGGTCTGGCCCGGTTTGATCTGGTGAAAACCCGTTTGACTCTGGTTGGAGCCGGTCAAAACTGGTTTGAGCCGTTCTGGTCCGGTTTCATCCGGTTGGAGCCGGTCTGGTCGCGTTCGAGCCGGTCAAATCTGGTTTGAGCCGGTCTAGTCAGGTTTCAGTCCGGTTTGAGCCCGTCAAAACCGGTTTGAGACGGTCTGGTCCGGTTAAAATCCAGTTTGAGCTGGTCAAAACAGGTTTGAGTCCGGTTTGAGCTGGTCAAACAGGTTTCAGCCGGTCTGGTCAGGTTTGACCCGGTTTGAGCCTCTCTGGCCCGGTTTCAGCCGGTCAAAACAGGTTTGAGCCCGTCTGGTCTGGTTTGAGCCGGTCAAAACCGGATTGAGAGGGTTTGGTCCGGTTTTAGTGCGGTTTGAGGCGGTCAAAACCGGTTTCATCCGGTCTGGTTCAGTTTGAGCCGGTCTGGTCCGGTTTGAGCCTGTCAAAACCGGTTGGAAGCGGTCTGGGCCCGTTTGAGTCCGGTTTGAGCCGGTCACAACCGGTTTGATCTGGTGTGGCCTGGTTTGATCGGGTCAAAACCCGTATGAGTCGGTTTGAGCCGGTCAAAACTGGTTTGAGCCGGTCTGGTCCGGTTTGAGTCCGGTTTGAGCCCGTCAAAACCGGTTTGAGACGGTCTGGTCCGGTTAAAATCCGGTTTGAGCTGGTCAAAACAGGTTTGAGTCCGGTTTGAGCTGGTCAAAACAGGTTTCAGCCGGTCTGGTCTGGTTTGACCCGGTTTGAGCCTCTCTGGCCCGGTTTCAGCCGGTCAAAACAGGTTTGAGCCCGTCTGGTCTGGTTTGAGCCGGTCAAAACCGGATTGAGAGGGTTTGGTCCGGTTTTAGTGCGGTTTGAGGCGGTCAAAACCGGTTTGAGACGGTCTGGTCCAGTTTGAGCCGGTCTGGTCCGGTTTGAGTCTGTTTTCAGCCAGTCAAAACCGGTTGGAAGCGGTCTGGGCCGGTTTGAGTCCGGTTTGAGCCGGTCACAACCGGTTTGAGCTGGTGTGGCCTGGTTTGATCTGGTCAAAACCCGTATGAGTCCGGTTAGAGCTGGTGAAAACCGGTTTGAGATGTTCTGGTGCGGTTTGAGCGGTTTGAGCCGGTCTGGTCCGGTTTGAGCCTCTGGCCCGGTTTTAGCCGGTCAAAACCGGTTTCAGCCGGTCTGTTACTGTTTCAGTCCGTTTGAGCCGGTCAAAACTGGTTTGAGCCGGTCTAGTCCGGTTCGAGTCCGTTTTCAGCCGGTCAAAAACGGTTTGAGCCGGTGTGCTGCGGTTTGAGTCCAGTTTGAGCCAGTCAAAACAGGTTTCAGCAGGTCTGGTCTGGTTTGAGTCCGATTTGAGCCGGTCAAAACCGGTTTGAGCGGTTTGAGCCGGTCTGGCCTGGTTTGATCTGGTCAAAACCCGTTTGACACTGGTTTGAGCCATTCTGGTCTGGTTTGATCCGGTTTGAGCCGGTTTGAGCTGGTCAAAACTGGTTTGAGCCGGTTGGAGCCGGTCAAAACGGGTTTGAGCCGGTCGAGTCCAGTTTCAGTCTGGTTTGAGTCCGTCAAAACCGGTTTGAGACGGTCTGGTCCGGTTAGAATCCGGTTTGAGCTGGTCAAAACAGGTTTGAGTCCGGTTTGAGCTGGTTAAAACAGGTTTCAGCCGGCCTGGTCCGGTTTGAACCAGTTTGAGCCTCTCTGGCCCGGTTTTTGCCGGTCAAAACCGGTTTGAGCCGGTCTGGTCCGGTTTGATCCGGTTTGAGCCGGTCTGGTCTTGTTTGAGCCAGTCAAAACGGGTTTGAGACGGTGTGGTCCGGTTTTAGTCCGGTTTGAGCCTGTCAAAACCGGTTTAAGCCGGTCTGGTCCGGTTTGAGCCGGGCTGGTCAGGTTTGAGCCTGTCAAAACCGGTTGGCACTGGTCTGGGCCGATTTGAGTCCGGTTTGAGCCATTCAAAACCGGTTTGAGCCGGACTAAGAGCCAGTCTGGTGTGATTTGAGCCGGTTGGAGCTGGTCAAAACAGGTTTGAGTCGGTTTGAGTCGGTTTGAGCTGGTCTGGTCCGGTTTGAGCCGGTCAAAACCGGTATGAGCTGGTCTGGTCCGGTTTGAGTCCGGTTTGAGCCAGTCAAAACAGGTTTGAGCCGGTCTGGCTGGTTTGAGTCTGGTTTGAGCCGGTCAAAATCGGTTTGAGCCGGTCTGGCCAGGTTTGATCTGGTCAAAACACGTTTGAGTCCGGTTTGGGCGGGTCAAAACCGTTTTGAGCCGGTCTGGTCTGGTTTGAGTCCGGTTTGAGTATGGTTTGTGCCGGTCTGGTCCGGTTTGAGCCGGTCGAGTCCGGTTTCAGTCTGGTTTGAGCCGTCTCGTCCGGTTAGAGCCGGTCAAAACCGGTTTCAGCCGGTCTAATACGGTCAAAACTTGTTTGAGCCGGTCTGCTCGGATTTGAGTCGGGTTTGAGGCGTCAAAACCGGTTTCATGCGGTCTGGTCCGGTTTGAGCTTGTCAAAACCGGTTGGAAGCGGTCTGGGCCGGTTTGAGTCCTGTTTGAGCAGGTCAAAACCGGTTTGAGCGGGTCTGGCGTGGTTTGATCCTGTCAAAACCCGTATGAGTCCAATTGAAGCCTGTGAAAACCGGTTTGAGATGTTCTGGTCCGGTTTGAGCCGGTTTGTGCCGGTCTGGTCTGGCGTGAGCCGCTTTTAGCCGGTCTGTTACTGTTTCAGTCCGGTTTGAGCGGTTCAAAACCGGTTTGAGCCGGTCTAGTCAGGTTTGAGTCCGTTTTCAGCCTGTCAAAACCAGTTTGAGCCGGTCTGGTCTGGTTTGAGTCTGGTTTGAGCCACTCAAAACAGGTTTGAGCTGGTCTGGTCTGGTTTGAGTCCGGTTTGAGCCGGTCAAAACCGGTTTGAGCCGGTCTGGCCCGGTTTGATCTGGTCAAAACCCGTTTGACTCTGGTTGGAGCCGGTCA
>JAKFHT010001098.1:0-38029 GCA_023783455.1 Erythrocebus patas | reverse complement strand
GGAGCTTTCTGAGAAACCGCTTTGTGTTCTGTTATTTCAACTCACAGAGTTACAGCTTTCCTCAGGAAGCCTTTCGCTAAGACTGTTCTTGTGGAATCGCTATGGTGAAAAGGATATTTCTTCAGTTAAAACCGGAAAGAAGATTTCTGAGAAACTGCTTTGTGATCTGTTAATTCATCTCACAGAGTTACAGCTTTCTCAAGAAGCCTTTCGCTAAGGCTGTTCTTGTGGAATCGCTATGGTGAAAAAGAAATATCTTCCGTTAAAAACTGGAAAGAAGCTTTCTGAGAAACCGCTTTGTGTTCTGTTAATTCAGCTCACAGACTTACAGCTTTCCCTCAAGAAGCCGTTCACTAAGACTGTTCTTGTGGAATCGCTATGGTGAAAAAGAAATATCTTCAGTTAAAAACTGAAAAGAAGCTTTCTGAGAAACCGCTTTGTGTTCTGTTAATTCTTCTCACAGAGTTACAGCTTTCCTCAGGAAGCCTTTCGCTAAGTCTGCTCTTGTGGAATTTGAAAGTGATATTTGGAAGCCCATAGGGCTATGGTGAAAAGGAAATATCTTCGTTAAAAACTGGAAAGAAGCTTTCTGAGAAACTGCTTTGTGTTCTGTTAATTCATCTCACAGAGTTACAGCTTTCCCTCAAGAAGCCTTTCGCTAAGATTGTTCTTGTGGAATTTGCAAAGTGATATTTGGAAGCCCATAGAGGCTATGGTGAAAAAGAAATATCTTCAGTTAAAACCGGAAAGAAGATTTCTGAGAAACTGCTTTGTGTTCTGTTAATTCATCTCACAGAGTTACAGCTTTCCCTCAAGAAGCCTTTCACTAAGACTGTTCTTGTGAAATTTTCAAAGTGATATTTGGAAGCCCATAGAGGGCTATGGTGAAAAGGAAATATCTTCAGATAAAAACTGGAAAGAAGCTTTCTGAGAAACTGTTTTGTGTCCTCTTAATTCATCTCACAGAGTTACAGCTTTTCCCTCAAGAAGGCTTTTGCTAAGATTGTTCTTGTGGAATTTGCAAAGTGATATTTGGAAGCCCATAGACGGCTATGGTGAAAAGGAAATACATTCAGTTAAAAACTGGAAAGAAGCTTTCTGAGAAACTGTTTTGTGTTCTGTTAATTCATCTCACAGTGTTACAGCTTTCCCCTCAAGAAGCCTTTCGCTTAGATTCTTCTTGTGGAATTTGCAAAGTGATATTTGGAAGCCCATAGAGAGCTAGGGTGAAAAAGGAAATATCCAAAGATAAAAACTGAAAAGAAGCTTTGTGAGAAACTGCTTTGTGTTCCGTTAATTCATCTCACAGAGTTACAGCTTTCCCTCAAGAAGCCGTTCACTAAGACTGTTCATGTGAAATTTGCAAAGGGATATTTGGAAGCCCAAAGAGGGCTACGGTGAAAAAGGAAATATCTTTTGTTAAAAACTGGAAAGAAACTTTCTGAGAAACTTCTTTGTGTCCTCTTAATTCATCTCACAGAGTTACAGCTTTTCCCTCAAGAAGGCTTTTGCTAAGATTGTTCTTGTGGAATTTGCAAAGTGATATTTGGAAGCCCATAGACGGCTATGGTGAAAAGGAAATACATTCAGTTAAAAACTGGAAAGAAGCTTTCTGAGAAACTGCTTTGTGTTCTTTTAATTCATCTCACAGAGTTACAGCTTTCCCTCAAGAAGCCTTTCGCTAAGACTGTTCTTGTGGAATTTGCAAAGTGATATTTGGAAGCCCATAGACGGCTATGGTGAAAAGGAAATACATTCAGTTAAAAACTGGAAAGAAGCTTTCTGAGAAACTGTTTTGTGTTCTGTTAATTCATCTCACAGTGTTACAGCTTTCCCCTCAAGAAGCCTTTCGCTAAGACTGTTCTTGTGGAATTTGCAAAGTGATATTTGGAAGCCCATAGAGGGCTATGGTGAAAAAGGAAATATCTTCCGTTAAAAACTGGAAAGAAGCTTTCTGAGAAACTGCTTTGTGTTCTGTTAATTCATCTCACAGAGTTACAGCTTTCTCCTCAAGAAGCCTTTCGCTAAGACTGTTCTTGTGGAATTTGCAAAGTGATATTTGGAAGCCCATAGAGGGCTATGGTGAAAAGGAAATATCTTCCGTTAAAAACTGGAAAGAAGCTTTCTGAGAAACTGCTTTGTGTTCTGTTAATTCATCTCACAGAGTTACAGCTTTCCTCAAGAAGCCTTTCGCTAAGACTGTTCTTGTGGAATTTGCAAAGTGATATTTGGAAGCCCATAGAGGCTATGGTGAAAAGGAAATATCTTCCGTTAAAAACTGGAAAGAAGCTTTCTGAGAAACTGCTTTGTGTTCTGTTAATTCATCTCACAGAGTTACAGCTTTCCCTCAAGAAGCCTTTCGCTAAGGCTGTTCTTGTGGAATTTGAAAGTGATATTTGGAAGCCCATAGAGGGCTATGGTGAAAAGGAAATATCTTCCGTTAAAAACTGGAAAGAAACTTTCTGAGAAACTGCTTTGTGTTCTGTTAATTCATCTCACAGAGTTACAGCTTTCCCTCAAGAAGCCTTTCGCTAAGACTGTTCTTGTGGAATTTGAAAGTGATATTTGGAAGCCCATAGAGGGCTATGGTGAAAAGGAAATATCTTCCGTTAAAAACGGGAAAGAAGCTTTCTGAGAAATTGCTTTGTGTTCTGTTAATTCATCTCACAGAGTTACAGCTTTCCTTCAAGAAGCCTTTCGCTAAGGCTGTTCTTGTGGAATTTGCAAAGTGATATTTGGAAGCCCATAGAGGGCTACGGTGAAAAAGGAAATATCTTCAGTTAAAAACTGGAAAGAAGCTGTCTGAGAAACTGCTTTGTGTTCTGTTAATTCATCTCACAGAGTTACAGCTTTCCCTCAAGAAGCCTTTCGCTAAGGCTGTTCTTGTGGAATTTGCAAAGTGATATTTGGAAGCCCATAGAGGGCTATGGTGAAAAGGAAATATCTTCCGTTAAAAACTGGAAAGAAGCTTGAGAAACTGCTTTGTGTTCTGTTAATTCATCTCACAGAGTTACAGCTTTCTCAAGAAGCCTTTCGCTAAGGCTGTTCTTGTGGAATTTGCAAAGTGATATTTGGAAGCCCATAGAGGGCTATGGTGAAAAGGAAATATCTTCAGTTAAAAACTGGAAAGAAGCTTTCTGAGAAACTGCTTTGTGTTCTGTTAATTCATCTCACAGAGTTACAGCTTTCCCCTCAAGAAGCCATTCCCTAAGACTGTTCTTCTGGAATTTGCAAAGTGATATATGGAAGCCCATAGTGGGCTATGGTGAAAAGGAAATATCCTAAGATAAAAACTGAAAAGAAGCTTTCTGAGAAACTGCTTTGTGTTCTGTTAATTCATCTCAAAGTGTTACAGCTTTCCCTCAAGAAGCCTTTCGCTAAGACTGTTCTTGTGGAATTTGCAAAGTGATATTTGGAAGCCCATAGAGGGCTATGGTGAAAAAGGAAATATCCTAAGATAAAAATTGGAAAGAAGCTTTCTGAGAAACTGCTTTGTGTTCTGTTAATGCATCTCACAGAGTTACAGCATTCCCCTCAAGAAGCCTTCCCTAAGACTGTTCTTGTGGAATTTGCAAAGTGATATTTGGAAGCCCACAGAGGTCTATGGTGGAAAAGGAAATATCCTAAGATAAAAACTGAAAAGTAGCTTTCTGAGAAACTGCTTTGTGTTATGTTAATTCATCTCACAGAGTTACAGCTTTCCCCTCAAGAAGCCTTTCACTAAGACTGTTCTTGTGGAATTTGCAAAGTGATATTTGGAAGCCCATAGAGGGCTACGGTGAAAAAGGAAATATCTTCAGTTAAAAACTGAAAAGAAGCTTTCTGAGAAACTGCTTTGTGTTCTGTTAATTCATCTCACAGAGTTACAGCTTTCCCTCAAGAAGCCTTTCGCTAAGACTGTTCTTGTGGAATTTGCAAAGTGATATTTGGAAGCCCTTAGAGGGCTAAGGTGAAAAAGGAAATATCGTCTGTTGAAAACTGGAAAGAAGCTTTCTGAGAAACTGCTTTGTGTTCTGTTAATTCATCTCACAGAGTTACAGCTTTCCCTTCAAGAAGCCTTTCGCTAAGAATGTTCTTGTGGAATTTGCAAAGTGATATTTGGAAGTCCTTAGAGGGCTAAGGTGAAAAAGGAAATATCTTCACTTAAAAAACTGGAAAGAAGCTTTCTGAGAAACTGCTTTGTGTTCTGTTAATTCATCTCATAGAGTTACAGCTTTCCCCTCAAGAAGCCTTTCGCTAAGACTCTTCTTGTGGAATTTGC
Organism: Erythrocebus patas; assembly: GCA_023783455.1. Taxonomy (NCBI): domain Eukaryota; kingdom Metazoa; phylum Chordata; class Mammalia; order Primates; family Cercopithecidae; genus Erythrocebus; species Erythrocebus patas. The sequence goes on along the minus strand of JAKFHT010001098.1, from coordinate 33,768 downwards.
AAAGTGATATTTGGAAGCCCATTGTGGGCTATGGTGAAAAAGGAAACATTCTAACATAAAAACTAGAAAGAAGCTTTTGAGAAAATGCTTTGTGTTCTGTTAATTCATCTTACAGAATTGCAGCATTCCCCTCAAAAAGCCTTTCGCTAAGACTGTTCTTGTGGAATTTGCAAGGTGATATTTGGAAGCCCATAGAGAGCTAAGGAGAAAAAGGATATATCTTCCCATAAAAACTAAAAAGAACCTTTCTGAGAAACTGCTTCGTGATATGTGACTTCCACTCACTGAGTTACATCTGTATTTCGTAGAGCTGTGTGCTAGCCTTATTTCTGTGGAATCTGAGGACTGTTATTTCGAATTCCATTGAAGACTATAGGGATAAAGGAAATATCCGCTGCTAAAAGTGAGAAAGAAGCTTTCTTAGAAACTTCTTTGTGATCTGTGAATTCATCTTACAGAGTTACAGCTTTCCCCTGAAGAAGTTTTTCGCTAACACTTTTCTTGGGGAATTTGCAAAGTGATATTTGGGAGCCCATAGAGGGCTTTGGTGAAAAATTGAATATCCTAAGATAAAAACTGAAAAGAAGCTTTCTGAGAAACTGCTTTGTGTTCTGTTAATTCATCTCACAGAGTTACAACTCTCCCATCAAGAAGCCGTTCACTAAGACTGTTCTTTTGGAATTTGCAAAGTGATATTTGGAAGCCCATAGAGGGCTACGGTGAAAAAGGAAATGTCCTCAGATAAAAACTGGAAAGAAGCTTTCTGAGAAACTGCTTTGTGTTCTATTAATTCATCTCACTGTGTGACAGCTTTCCCCTCAAGAAGCCTTTCGCTAAGGCTGTTCTTGTGGAATTTGCAACGTGATATTTGGAAGCCCACAGAGGGCTACGGAGAAAAAGGAAATATCTTCAGCTAAAAACTGGAAAGCAGCTTTCTGAGAAACTGTTTTGTGTTCTGTTAATACATCTCACAAAGTTACAGCTTTCCCGTCAAGAAGCCTTTCGCTAAGACTGTTCTTGTGGAATTTGCAAGGTGATATTTGGAAGCCCATAGAGGTCTACGATGAAAAAGGAAATATCTTCAATTAAAATCTGCAAAGAAGCTTTCTGAGAAACTGGTTTGTGTTCTGATAATTCCACTCAAAGTGTTACAGCTTTACCCTCAAGAAGACTTTTGCTAACATTGTTTTGTGTAATTTTCAAAGTGATATTTTAAGCCCAAATAGGGCTATGGTGAAAAAGGCAATATCCTAAGATAAAAAGTGTAAAGAAGCTTTCTGAGAAACTCCTTTGTGTTCTGTTGATTCATCTCAAAGAGTTACAGCTTTACCCTCAGCAAGCCTTTCGCTAAGACTGTTCTTGTGGAATTTGCAAAGTGATATTTGGAAGCCCTTAGAGGGCTAAGGTGAAAAAGGAAATATCTTCAGTTAAAAACTGAAAAGAAGGTTTCTTAGAAACTGCTTTGTGTTCTTTTAATTCATCTCAAAGAGTTACAGCTTTCCGTCAAGAAGCCTTTCGCTAAGACTGCTCTTGTGGAATTTTCAAAGTGATATTTTGAAGCCCATAGAGGCTATGGTGAAAAAGAAATATCTTCAGATAAAACTGTAAAGAACATTCCTGAGAAACTGCTTTGTGTTCTTTTAATTCATCTCAAAGACTTACAGCTTTCCTCTAGAAGCCTTTCGCTAAGACTGTTCTTTTGAATTTCCAAAGTGATATTTGGAAGCCCATAGGGCTATGGTGAAAAGGATATATCTTCAGTTAAAAACTGAAAAGAAGGTTTCTGAGAAACTGCTTTGTGTTCTGTTAATTCATCTCAGAGTTACAGCTTTCCTCAAGAAGCCTTTCGCTAAGACTGTTCTTTTGGAATTTGCAAAGTGATATTTGGAAGACTATAGAGGGCTACTTTGAAAAAGCAAATATCTTCAGTTAAAAACTGGAAAGAAGCTTTCTGAGAAACTGCTTTGTGTTCTGTTAATTCATCTCACAGAGTTACAGCTTTCCCTCAAGAAGCCTTCGCTAAGACTGCTCTTGTGGAATTTGCAAAGTGATATTTGGAAGCCCATAGAGGGCTATGGTGAAAAAAGAAATATCTTCAGTTAAAAACTGGAAAGAAGCTTTCTGAGAAACTGCTTTGTGTTCTGTTAATTCATCTCAAAGACTTACAGCTTTCCCTCAAGAAGCCTTTCGCTAAGACTGTTCTTGTTTAATTTTCAAAGTGATATTTTAAGCCTGTATAGGGCTACGGTGAAAAAGGAAATATCTTCAGATAAAAACTGGAAAGAATCTTTCTGAGAAACTGCTTTGTGTTCTGTTAATACATCTCACAGAGCTACAGCTTTTCCCTCAACAAGCCTTTCGCTAAGACTGTTCTTGTGGAATTTGCAAAGTCATATTTGTAAGCCCATAGATGGTTATGGTGAAATAGGAAATATCTTCAGTTAAAAATTGGAAAGAGGCTTTCTTAGAAACTGCTTTGTGATCTGTTAATTCATTTCAAAGAGTTACAACTTTCCCTCAAGAATCCTTTCGATAAGAGTGTTCTTCTGGAATTTGCAAAGTGATATTTGGAAGCCCTTAGAGGGCTATGGTGAAAAAAGATATATCTTCAGTTAAAAACTGAAAAGAAGGTTTCTGAGAAACTGCTTTTTGATATATGACTTCCACTCACTGAGTTAAAGCTGTATTTCGTAGAGCTGTTTGGCAGCCTTATTTCTGTGGAATCTGAGAACTGTTATTTCGGATCCCTTTGAAGACTGTAGGGCCAAAGGAAATATCCGCCGCTAAAAGTTAGAAAGAAGCTTTCTGAGAAACTTCTTTGTGATCTGTTAATTCATCTCAGAGTTACAGCTTTCCTCAAGTAGCCTTTTCGCTAAGACTGTTCTTGTGGAATTTGCAAGTGATATTTGGAAGCCCTTAGAGGGCTATGGTGAAAAAGATATATCTTCAGTTAAAAATTGGAAAGAGGCTTTCTGAGAAACTGCTTTGTGATCTGTTAATTCATTTCAAAGAGTTACAGCTTTACCCTCAAAAGACTTTTGCTAAGACTGTTCTTGTGGAATTTGCAACGTGATATTTTAAGCCCAAATAGGGCTATGGTGAAAAAGAAATATCTTCAGTTAAAAACTGAAAGAGGCTTTCTGAGAAACTGCTTTGTGTTCTTTTAATTCATCTCACAGAGTTACAGCTTTCCTCAAGTAGCCTTTTCGCTAAGACTGCTCTTGTGGAATTTGCAAAGTGATATTTGGAAGCCCATAGAGGGCTATGGTGAAAAAGAAATATCTTCAGTTAAAAACTGAAAGAGGCTTTCTTAGAAACTGCTTTGTGATCTGTTAATTCATCTCAGAGTTACAGCTTTACCCTCAAGAAGACTTTTGCTAAGACTGTTCTTGTGTAATTTGCAACGTGATATTTGGAAGACTATAGAGGGCTACTTTGAAAAAGCAAATATCTTCAGTTAAAAACTGAAAAGACGTTTGCTGAGAAACTGCTCTGTGTTTTGTTAATTCATCTCAAAGAGTTACAGCTTTCCCTCAACAAGCCTTTCGCTAAGGCTGTTCTTGTGGAATTTTCAAAGTGATATTTTGAAGCCCATAGAGGTCTACGATGAAAAGGAAATATCTTCAGATAAAAACTGGAAAGAAGCTTTCTGAGAACTGTTTTGTGTTCTGTTAGTTCATCTCAAAGAGTTACAGCTTTTCCCTCAACAAGCCTTTCGCTAAGACTGTTCTTGTGGAATTTGCAAAGTCATATTTGTAAGCCCATAGATGGTTATGGTGAAATAGGAAATATCTTCAGTTAAAAATTGGAAAGAGGCTTTCTTAGAAACTGCTTTGTGATCTGTTAATTCATTTCAAAGAGTTACAACTTTCCCTCAAGAAGCCTTTCGCTAAGACTGTTCTTGTGAATTTGCAAAGTGATATTTGGAAGCCCTTAGAGGGCTATGGTGAAAAAAGATATATCTTCAGTTAAAAACTGAAAAGAAGGTTTCTGAGAAACTGCTTTTTGATATATGACTTCCACTCACTGAGTTAAAGCTGTATTTCGTAGAGCTGTTTGGCAGCCTTATTTCTGTGGAATCTGAGAACTGTTATTTCGGATCCCTTTGAAGACTGTAGGGCCAAAGGAAATATCCTAACATAAAAACTGGAAAGAATCTTTCTGAGAAACCGCTTTGTGTTCTGTTAATACATCTCACAGAGCTACAGCTTTTCCCTCAACAAGCCTTTCGCTAAGACTGTTCTTGTGGAATTTGCAAAGTCATATTTGTAAGCCCATAGATGGTTATGGTGAAATAGGAAATATCTTCAGTTAAAAATTGGAAAGAGGCTTTCTTAGAAACTGCTTTGTGATCTGTTAATTCATTTCACAGAGTTACAGCATTCCACTCAAGAAGCCTTCGCTAAGACTGTTCTTGTGTAATTTGCAACGTGATATTTGGAAGCCCTTAGAGGGCTATGGTGAAAAAGAAATATCTTCAGATAAAAACTGGAAAGAATCTTTCTGAGAAACTGGTTTGTGTTCTGATAATTCCACTCAAAGTGTTACAGCTTTACCCTCAGCAAGCCTTTCGCTAAGACGGTTCTTGTGGAATTTTCAAAGTGATATTTTAAGCCCAAATAGGGCTATGGTGAAAAAGAAATATCTTCAGTTAAAAACTGAAAGAAGCTTTCTGAGAAACGGTTTAGTATTATGTGACTTCCACTCACTGAGTTAAAGCTGTATTTCGTAGAGCTGTTTGGCAGCCTTATTTCTGTGGAATCTGAGAACTGTTATTTCGGATCCCTTTGAAGACTGTAGGGCCAAAGGAAATATCCGCCGCTAAAAGTTAGAAAGAAGCTTTCTGAGAAACTGCTTTGTGATCTGTTAATTCATTTCACAGAGTTACAACTTTCCCTCAAGAAGCCTTTCGCTAAGACTGTTCTTGTGGAATTTGCAAAGTGATATTTGGAAGCCCATAGAGGGCTATGGTGAAAACGAAATATCTTCAGATAAAAACTGGAAAGAAGCTTTCTGAGAAACTGCTTTGTGTTCTTTTAATTCATCTCACAGACTTACAGCTTTCCCCTCAAGAAGTCTTTCGCTAAGATTGTTCTTGTAGAATTTACAAAGTGATATTTGGAAGCCCATAGAGGGCTATGGTGAAAAGGAAATATCTTCAGATAAAAACTGTAAAGAACATTCCTGAGAAACTGCTTTGTGTTCTGTTAATTCACCTAACAGAGTTACAGCTTTCCCCTCTAGAAGCCTTTCGCTAAGACTGTTCTTGTTGTATTTTCAAAGTGATATTTTGAAGCCCATAGAGGGCTACGGTGAAAAAGGATATAGCTTCAATTAAAAACTGAAAGAGGCTTTCTGAGAAACGGTTTAGTATTATGTGACTTCCACTCACTGAGTTACAGCTGTATTTCCTAGAGCTGTTTGATAGCCTTATTTCTATGGAATCAGAGAACTGTTATTTTGGATCCCTTTGAAGACTATAGGGCCAAAGGAAATATCTGCCGCTAAAAGTGAGAAAGAAGCTTTCTGAGAAACTTCTCTGAGATCTGTGAATTCATCTCACAGAGTTACAGCATTCCACTCAAGAAGCCTTTCGCTAGGACTGTTCTTTTTGAATTTCCAAAGTGATATTTGGAAGCCCATAGACGGCTGTGGTGAAAAGGGAAATATCTTCAGTTAAAAAATGGAAAGAAGCTTTCTAAGAAACAGCTTTGTGTTCTGTTAGTTCATCTCAAAGAGTTACAGCTTTACCCTCAAAAAGACTTTTGCTAAGACTCTTCTTGTGTAATACTCATAGTGATATTTGTAAGCCCTTATAGGGCTATGGTGAAGAAAGAAATATCCTAAGATAAAAGCTGAAAAGAAGCTTTCTGAGAAACTGCTTTGTGTTCTGTTAATTCACCTCATAGAGTTACAGCTTTCCCCTTAAGAAGCCTTTCGGTAAGACTGTTCTTGTGGAATTTGCAGAGTGGTCTTTGTGAGCCCATAGAGGGTTATGGTGAAAAAGGAAATATCCTAAGATAAAAACTGAAAGAGGCTTTCTTAGAAACTGCTTTGTGATCTGTTAATTCATTTCAAAGAGTTACAACTTTCCTCAAGAAGCCTTTCGCTAGGACTGTTCTTTTGAATTTCCAAAGTGATATTTTGAAGCCCATAGAGGGCTACGGTGAAAAAGGAAATATCTGCCGCTAAAAGTGAGAAAGAAGCTTTCTGAGACACAGCGTAGTGTTCTGTTAATTCACCTAACAGAGTTACAGCTTTCCCTGAGGAAGCCTTTCGCTATGACTGTTCTTGTGAATTTGCAAAGTCATATTTGTAAGCCCTTATAGGGCTATGGTGAAAAGGAAATATCTGCCGCTAAAAGTGAGAAAGAAGCTTTCTGAGAAACTTCTCTGAGATCTGTGAATTCATCTCACAGAGTTACAGCATTCCACTCAAGAAGCCTTTCGCTAGGACTGTTCTTTTTGAATTTGCAAAGTGATATTTGGAAGCCCATAGAGGGCTCTGGTGAAAAAGGTAATATCTTCAGTGAAAAACTGGAAAGAAGCTGTGTGAGAAACGGCTTTTTGTTCTGTTAGTTCATCTCAAAGAGTTACAGCTTTACCCTCAAAAAGACTTTTGCTAAGACTCTTCTTGTGTAATACTCATAGTGATATTTGTAAGCCCTTATAGGGCTAAGGTGAAGAAGGAAATATCCTAAGATAAAAGCTGAAAAGAAGCTTTCTGAGAAACTGCTTTGTGTTCTGTTAATTCACCTCACAGAGTTACAGCTTTCCCCTTAAGAAGCCTTTCGGTAAGACTGTTCTTGTGGAATTTGCAAAGTGATATTTGGAAGCCCATAGAGGGCTATGGTGAAAAAGGAAATATCCTAAGATAAAAACTGAAAAGAACTTTTCTGAGAAACTGCTTTGTGATATGTGACTTCCACTCACTGAGTGAGAGCTATATGTCGTAGAGCTGTTTGCTAACATTATTTCTGTGGAATCTGAGAAGGGATAATTCGGTTCCCTTTGAAGACTATAGGGCCAAAAGAAATATCCGCCATAAAAGTGAGAAAGAAGCTTTCTGAGAAACAGCTTTCTGATCTGTGAATTCACCCCACAGAGTTACAGCTTTCCCCTGAGGAAGCCTTTCGCTATGACTGTTCTTGTGGAATTTGCAAAGTGACATTTCGAAAGCCATAGAGAGCTATGGTGAAAAGGAAATATCTTCGGTTTAAAACGGGAAAGAAGCTTTCTGAGACACAGCGTAGTGTTCTGTTAATTCAGCTCACAAAGTTACAGCTTTCCCTCAAGAAGCCTTTCCTAAGACTGTTCTTGTCGAATTTGGGAAGTGATATTTAGAAGCCTACAGAGGTCTATGGTGAAAAAGGAAATAGCCTAAGATAAAAACTGAAAATAAGCTTTCTGAAAAACTGCTTTGTGTTCTCTTAATTCATCTCACAGAGTTACAGCTTTCCTCTCAAGAAGCCTTTCGCTAAGACTGTTCTTGTGGAATTTGGAAAGTGATATTTTGAAGCCCATAGAGGGCTATGGTGAAAAGAAAATATCCTCCGTTAAAAACTGGAAAGAAGCTTTCTGAGAAAGTTCTTTGTGTTCTGCTAATTCATCTCACAGAGTTACAGCTTTCCTCGAGAAATCTTTCGCTAAGACTGTTCTTGTGGAATTTGCAAAGTGATATTTGGAAGTCCAGAGAGGGCTATGGTGAAAAAGGAAATATCTTCAGTTAAAAACTGGAAAGAATCTTTCTGAGAAACAGCTTTGTGTTCTGTTAATTCATTTCACAGACTTACAGCTTTCCTTAAGAAGCCTTTCGCTAAGACTGTTCTTGTGAATTTGCAAAGTGATATTTGGAAGCCCATAGAGGGCTTTGGTGAAAAGGAAATATCTTCCGTTAAAAACTGGAAAGAAGTTTTCTGAGAAACTGCTTTGTGTTCTGTTAATTCATCTCACAGAGTTACAGCTTTCCCCATAAGAAGCCTTTCCCTAAGGCTGTTCTTGTGGAATTTGGAAAGTGATATTTAGAAGCCCATAGAGGTCTATGGTGAAAAAGGAAATAGCCTGAGATAAAAACTGAAAATAAGGTTTCGGAGAAACCGCTTTGTGTTCTGTTAATTCATCTCACAGAGTTACAGCTTTCCCCTCAAGACGCCTTTCGCTAAGACTGTTCTTGTGGAATTTGCAAAGTGATATTTGGAAGCCCATAGAGATCTATGGTGAAAAAGGAAATATCTTCAGTTCAAAACTGGAAAGAAGCTTTCTGAGAAACTGCTTTGTGTTCTGTTAATTCATTTCACAGAGTTACAGCTTTCCCCTCAAGAAGCCCTTTGCTAAGGCTGTTCTTGTGGAATTTGCAAAGTGGTATTTGGAAGCCCATCGAGGGCTATGGTGGAAAAGGAAATATCTTCAGTTAAAAACTGGAAAGAGGCTTTCTGAGAAACTGCTTTGTGTTCTGTTAATTCATCTCACAGAGTTACAGCTTTCCCCTCAAGAAGCCTTTCGCTAAGACTGTTCTTGTGGAATTTGCAAAGTGATATTTGGAAGTCCTTAGAGGGCTATGGTGTAAAAGGTAATATCTTCAGTTAAAAACTCGAAAGAAGCTTTCTGATTACAGCTTTTCCCTCAAGAAGCCTTTCGCTAAGACTGTTCTTGTGCAATTTGCAAAGTGATATTTGGAAGCCCGTAGAGGGCTACGGTGAAAAAGGAAATATCTTCAATTAAAAACTGGAAAGGAGCTTTCTGAGAAACTGCTTTGTGTTCTGTTAATTCATCTCACAGAGTTACAGCTTTCCCCTCAAGAAGCCTTTTGATAAGACTGTTCTTGTGGAATATTTAAAGTGATACTTGGAAGCCCATAGAGGGCTTTGGTGAAAAAGGAAATATCTTCCGTTAAAAACTGGAAAGAAGCTTTCTGAGAAACTGCTTTGTGTTCTGTTAATTCATCTCACAGAGTTACAGTTTTCCCCTCAAGAAGACCTTTACTAATCTGTTCTTGTGGAATTTGCAAAGTGATATTTGGAAGCCCATATAGGGCTATGGTTAAAAAGGAAATATCTTCAGTTGAAAACTGGAAAGAAGCTTTCTGAGGAACTGCTTTGTGTTCTGTTAATTCATCTCACAGAGTTACAGCTTTCCCCTCAAGAAGTCTTTCGCTAGGACTGTTCTTGTGTTATGTCTAAAGTGGTATTTAGAAGGCCATAGAGGGCTATGGTGAATAAGAAAATATTTTCCGTTATAAACTGGAAAGAAGCTTTCTGAGAAAGTGCTTTGTGTCCTGTTAATTCATCTCGCAGAGTTACAGCTTTCTCCTCAAGAAGAATTTCGCTAAGACTTTTCTTCTGGAATTTGGAAAGTAATTTTAGAAGCCCATAGAGGGTTATTGCAAAAAGGAAATATTCTAAGATAAAAACCGAAAAGAAGCTTTCTGAGAAACTGCATTATGTTCTCTTAATTCATCTCACAGAGTTATAGCTTTCCCCTCAAGAAGCCGTTCACTAAGATTGTTCCTGTGGAATTTTCAAGGTGATATTTGGAAGCCCATAGAGCGCTTTGGCGAAAAAGGAAATATCTTCCGTTAAAAACTGGAAAGAATGTTTTTTAGAAACTGCTTTGTGTTCTGTTAATTCATCTCACAGATTTACAGCTTTCCCCTCAAGATGCCTTTCGCTAAGACTGTTCTTGTGGAATTTGCAAAGTGATATTTGGAAGCCCATAGAGGGCTACGGTGAAAATGAAAATATCCTAAGATAAACACCGAAAAGAAGTTTTCTGAGAAACTGCTTTGTGTTCTGGTAATTCATCTCACAGAGTTACACCTTTCTCCTCAAGAAGCCTTTCGCTAAGACTGTTCTAGTGGAATTTGAAAAGTGATATTTTAAAGCCCATGGGGGCTATGGTGAAAAAGGAAATATCTTTCGTTAAAAACTGGAAACAAGATTTCTGAGAAACTGCTTTGTGTTCTGTTAATTCATCTCAGAGAGTTACAGCTTTCCCCTCAAGAAGCCGTTCACTAAGACTGTTCTTGTGAAATTTGCAACGTGATATTTGGAAGCCCATAGAGGGCTATGGTGAAAAAGGAAATATCTTCAGTTGAAAACTGGAAAGAAGCTTTCTGAGAAAGTGCTTTGTGTCCTGTTAATTCATCTCAGAGAGTTACAGCTTTCCTCAAGAAGCCGCTCACTAAGACTGTTCTTGTGGAATTTGCAAAGTGATATTTGGAAGCCCATAGAGGCTATGGTGAAAAGGAAATATCTTTCGTTAAAAACTGGAAAGAAGCTTTCTGAGAAAGTGCTTTGTGTCCTGTTAATTCATCTCAGAGAGTTACAGCTTTCCCTCAAGAAGCCGCTCACTAAGACTGTTCTTGTGGAATTTGCAAAGTGATATTTGGAAGCCCATAGAGGCTATGGTGAAAAGGAAATATCTTCCGTTAAAACCAGAGGCAGATAAAGCCACAAAATGGGGAAAAGCGGGCAGAAAAGCTGGAATTTCAAAAATAAGAGCGCATCTCCTCCGCAAAGGAGCGCAGCTCATCGCCAGCAACGGATCAAAGCTGGACGGAGAATGACTTTGACGAGATGATAGAAGAAGGCTTCAGTCCATCAAACTTCTCAGAGCTAAAGGAGGAATTACCTACCCAGCGCTAAGAAACTAAAAGTCTTGAAAAAAAAGTGGAAGAATTGATGGCTAGAATAATTAATGCAGAGAAGGTCATAAACGAAATGAAAGACTTGAAAATCATGACACGAGAAATACGTGACAAATGCACAAGCTTCAGTAACCGACTCGATCATCTGGAAAAGAGTATCAGCGATTAAGGATCAAATGAACGAAATGAAGTGAGAAGAGAAATCAAAAGAAAAAGAAGAAAAGAAATGAACAAAGCCTGCAAGAAGTATGGGGTTATGTAAAAAGACCAAATCTACGTCTGATTGGGGTGCCTGAAAGTGAGGGGGAAAATGGAACCAAGTTGGAAAACACTCTTCAGTATATCATCCAGGAGAACTTCCCCAACCTAGTAGGGCAGGCCAACATTCAAATCCAGGAAATACAGAGAACACCACAAAGATACTCCTCGAGAAGAGCAACTCCAAGACACATAATTGCCAGATTCACCAAAGTTGAAATCAAGGAAAAATCTTAAGGGCAGCCAGAGAGAAAGGTCGGGTTACCCACAAAGGGAAGCCCATCAGACTAACAGCAGATCTCTCGCCAGAAACTCTACAAGCCAGAAGAGAGTGGGGGCCAATATTCAACATTCTTAAAGAAAAGAATTTTAAACCCAGAATTTCATATCCAGCCAAACTAAGTTTCATAAGTGAAGGAGAAATAAAATCCTTTACAGATAAGCAAATGCTTAGAGATTTTGTCACCACTAGGCCTGCCTTACAAGAGACCCTGAAGGAAGCACTAAACATGGAAAGGAACAACCGGTACCAGCCATTGCAAAAACATGCCAAAATGTAAAGACCATCAAGGCTAGGAAGAAACTGCATTAACTAACGAGCAAAATAACCAGTTAATATCATAATGGTAGGATCAAGTTCACACATAACAATATTAACCTTAAATGTAAATGGACTAAATGCTCCAATTAAAAGACACAGACTGGCAAACTGGATAAAGAGTCAAGACCCATCAGTCTGCTGTATTCAGGAGACCCATCTCACACGCAGAGACATACATAGGCTCAAAATAAAGGGATGGAGGAAGATTTACCAAGCAAATGGAGAACAAAAAAAAGCAGGGGTTGCAATACTAGTCTCTGATAAAACAGACTTTAAACCATCAAAGATCAAAAGAGACAAAGAAGGCCATTACATAATGGTAAAGGGATCAATTCAACAGGAAGAGCTAACTATCCTAAATATATATGCACCCAATACAGGAGCACCCAGATTCATAAAGCAAGTCCTTAGAGCCTTACAAGAGACTTAGACTCCCATACAATAATAATGGGAGACTTCAACACTCCACTGTCAACATTAGACAGATCAACGAGACAGAAAATTAACAAGGATATCCAGGAATTGAACTCATCTCTGCAGCAAGCAGAACTAATAGACATCTATAGAACTCTCCACCCCAAATCAACAGAATATACATTCTTCTCAGCACCACATCGTACTTACTCCAAAATTGACCACATAGTTGGAAGTAAAGCACTCCTCAGTAAATGTACAAGAACAGAAATTGTAACAAACTGTCTCTCAGACCACACTGCAATCAAACTAGAAATCAGGACTAAGAAACTCAACCAAAACCGCTCAACTACATGGAAACTGAACAACCTGCTCCTGAATGACTACTGGGTACATGACGAAATGAAGGCAGAAATAAAGATGTTCTTTGAAACCAATGAGAACAAAGATACAACATACCAGAATCTCTGGGACACATTTAAAGCAGTGTGTAGAGGGAAATTTATAGCACTAAATGCCCACAAGAGAAAGCAGGAAAGATCTAAAATTGACACTCTAACATTGCAATTAAAAGAACTAGAGAAGCAAGAGCAAACTCATTCAAAAGCTAGCAGAAGGCAAGAAATAACTAAGATCAGAGCAGAACTGAAGGAGATAGAGACACAAAAATCCCTCCAAAAAATCAATGAATCCAGGAGTTGGTTTTTTGAAAAGATCAACAAAATTGAGAGACCGCTAGCAAGACTAATAAAGAAGAAAAGGGAGAAGAATCAAATAGACGCAATAAAAAATGATAAAGGGGATATCACCACCGACCCCACAGAAATACAAACTACCATCAGAGAATACTATAAACACCTCTACGCAAATAAACTAGAAAATCTAGAAGAAATGGATAATTTCCTGAACACTTACACTCTTCCAAGACTAAACCAGGAAGAAGTTGAATCCTGAATAGACCAATAGCAGGCTCTGAAATTGAGGCAATAATTAATAGCCTACCAACCAAAAAGTCCAGGATCAGATGGATTCACAGCTGAATTCTACCAGAGGTACAAGGAGGAGCTGGTACCATTCCTTCTGAAACTATTCCAATCAATAGAAAACAGGGAATCCTCCTAACTCATTTTATGAGGCCAACATCATCCTGATACCAAAGCCTGGCAGAGACACAACAAAAAGAGAATTTTAGACCAATATCCCTGATGAACATCGATGCAAAAATCCTCAATAAAATACTGGCAAACCGTATTCAACAGCACATCAAAAAGCTTATCCACCATGATCAAGTGGGCTTCATCCCTGGGATGCAAGGCTGGTTCAACATTCGCAAATCAATAAACATAATCCAGCATATAAACGGAACCAAAGACAAGAACCACATGATTATCTCAATCGATGCAGAAAAGGCTTTTGACAAAATTCAACAGCCCTTCATGCTAAAAACGCTCAATAAATTCGGTATTGATGGAACGTACCTCAAAATCATAAGAGCGATTTATGACAAACCCACAGCCAATATCATACTGAATGGGCAAAACCTGGAAAAATTCCCTTTGAAAACTGGCACAAGACAGGGATGCCCTCTCACCACTCCTATTCAACATAGTGTTGGAAGTCCTGGCTAGGGCAATCAGGCAAGAGAAAGAAATCAAGGGGATTCAGTTAGGAAAAGAAGAAGTCAAATTGTCCCTCTTTGCAGATGACATGATTGTATATTTAGAAAATCCCATTGTCTCAGCCCGAAATCTCCTTAAGCTGATAAGCAACTTCAGCAAAGTCTCAGGATACAAAATTAATGTGCAAAAATCCCAAGCATTCGTATACACCAGTAACAGACAAACAGAGAGCCAAATCATGAATGAACTTCCATTCACAATTGCTTCAAAGAGAATAAAACACCTAGGAATCCAACTTACAAGGGATGTAAAGGACCTCTTCAAGGAGAACTACAAACCACTGCTCAATGAAATAAAAGAAGACACAAACAAATGGAAGAACATACCATGCTCATGGATAGGAAGAATCAATATTGTGAAAATGGCCATACTGCCCAAGGTTATTTATAGATTCAATGCCATCCCCATCAAGCTACCAATGAGTTTCTTCACAGAATTGGAAAAAACTGCTTTAAAGTTCATATGGAACCAAAAAAGAGCCCGCATTTCCAAGACAATCCTATGTCAACAGAACAAAGCTGGAGGCATCACGCTACCTGACTTCAAACTATACTACAAGGCTACAGTCACCAAAACAGCATGGTACTGGTACCAAAACAGAGATATAGACCAATGGAACAGAACAGAGTCCTCAGAAATAATACCACACATCTACAGCCATCTGATCTTTGACAAACCTGAGAGAAACAAGAAATGGGGAAAGGATTCCTATTTAATAAATGGTGCTGGGAAAATTGGCTAGCCATAAGTAGAAAGCTGAAACTGGATCCTTTCCTTACTCCTTATACGAAAATTAATTCAAGATGGATTAGAGACTTAAACGTTAGACCTAAGACCATAAAAACCCTAGAGGAAAACCTAGGTAGTACCATTCAGGACATAGGCATGGGCAAAGACTTCATGTTTATAACACCAAAAGCAACGGCAGCAAAAGCCAAAATTGACAAATGGGATCTCATTAAACTAAAGAGCTTCTGCACAGCAAAAGAAACTACCATCAGAGTGAACAGGCAACCTACAGAATGGGAGAAAATTTTGCAATCTACTCATCTGACAAAGGGCTAATATCCAGAACCTACAAACACCACAAACAAATTTACAAGAAAACAAACAGCCCCATCAAAAGTGGGCAAAGGATATGAACAGACATTTCTCAAAAGAAGACATTCATACAGCCAACAGACACATGAAAAATGCTCATCATCACTGGCCATCAGAGAAATGCAAATCAAAACCACAATGAGATACCATCTCACACCAGTTAGAATGGCGATCATTCAAAAGTCAGGAAACAAGAGGTGCTGGAGAGGATGTGGAGAAATAGGAACACTTTTACACTGTTGGTGGGATTGTAAACTAGTTCAATCATTATGGAAAACAGTATGGCGATTCCTCAAGGATCTAGAACTAGACGTACCATATGACCCAGCCATCCCATTACTGGGTATATACCCAAAGGATTATAAATCATGCTGCTATAAAGACACATGCACACGTATGTTTATTGCGGCACTATTCACAATAGCAAAGACTTGGAATCAACCCAAATGTCCATCAGTGACAGACTGGATTAAGAAAATGTGGCACATATACACCATGGAATACTATGCAGCCATAAAAAAGGATGAGTTTGTGTCCTTTGTAGGGACATGGATGCAGCTGGAAACCATCATTCTTAGCAAACTATCACAAGAACAGAAAACCAAACACCGCATGTTCTCACTCATAGGTGGGAACTGAACAATGAGATCACTTGGACTCGGGAAGGGGAACATCACACACCGGGGCCTATCATGGGGAGGGTGGAGTGGGGAGGGATTGCATTGGGAGTTATACCTGATGTAAATGACGAGTTGATGGGTGCTGACGAGTTGATGGGTGCAGCACAGCAACAGGGCACAAGTATACATATGTAACAAACCTGCACGTTATGCACATGTACCCTAGAGCTTAAAATAAAAAAAAAAAAAAAAATTAAAAAAAAAAAAAAAAAGAAGCAACCAACCACATCCCTCCTTCCCACTAGAGGCTTCCAGGCTGAAACAGGTTGATACAGGGAGAGGAGGAGAAGATACGCAACTAAGTCACATTTTGAGATCTGTTTAATAATAATTCTAATTTCATGTTCTCACTTATTTGTGAGATCTAAAAATCAAAACAATTGAACTCATGGAGATAGAGAGTAGAAGCATGGTTACCAGAGGCTGGGAAGGGTAGTGGGGGTTTGAGGCAAAGCTGGAGATGGTTAATGGGTACAAAATACAGAAAGAATAAATAAGATCTAGTATTTGATAGCACAACAAGGCGACTATAGTCAGTAATAATTTAACTGTGCATTTTAAAATAACTAAAAGAGTCTAATTGGATTGCTTGTAACACAAAGGATAAATGCTTGAGAGAATGGATATCCCATTTTACATGATGTGATTATTATTCATTGCATGCCTGAATCAGAACATCTCATGCACCCCATAAATACATACATCTACTATATACCCACAAAATTGAAATAAATAATTTAAAAATAAAAATAATCTTCCACTTATTTTTTAGGAAAGGCACATAACTAAATTGTTACAAAAGGATTGACCAAACAATCCTTTGAACGGTTTGAGTCAGCAGTTGTGGCAGGAATGCGGTTGGGGGAAATGGGGAGAAGTGAGTGAAGATAAAAGGAATTGGACAAGTGTTGATGTTGGTGAAATGAATGAGTACCTAGAGGTAATCCACTATTGTATGCATTTGGAATTTATCATAAAAATATTTTTGAAAGAACATATTCACTACTGAAAATTCAATCAAGGGGAACAAATTAAAGACCACTTATCATCCTATAATTTCAAACATTAAAAAGATTTATTATTTTATGAGAAAATTATAGCATTATTATATAAATATGGTATATTAATTTTTAAATAGCATTATACCTGAGCATTTTGTAAGTTATTGTAATGTATCAAATATATATTTTACTTATTTTTATAAAACTGAGACATAAAGTAAGCCTAAAAGAGATATACTAGAATAAGTACTAGAAATATAAAATAATTCTATATAAAATGATTAAATATAAATATGAAAAGAATTATAATTTAATTGCACCAGGAAAAATCATACTTGATTTAAAAAAACTTGTAAAGTAAAATAGAATTCAAAAAGCTTTAATTGTATTTGTATTTGACACTGTTATACTTAGTTTTTTAGCATGATATAATTATGAAAAATATTTAAAGCAATGTTATTACCTGTGGAAGACATCCGAGTTCTGGAGACATTGGCGGCGAATCTGTATAGGTTTGCAGCACCTCCATTCTTGCTTCCTCAGAAGGAATTCCACTAAGGGGCATAAGGCAGAAAGTGAGACAGAGGTAATTCTCAGAGCAGGAGTGAAGGTTTATTAAAAGGCTTTAAAACAGAAAGGAAAAGAAGGGAAGTACAACCTGGAAGAGGGCCAAGTGGGAGACTTGAGAAGCCAAGTGCACAGCTTGACTTCTTGACTTGGGGTTTTATACATTGGCATACTTCCGGGATCTTGCCTTACTTCTCCTCACTCCTGAGATCTCATTGGGAAGTTGCTGATCAGTTTCAGGTGTTTTCTATTAGAAGCCTGCCTTTCCTTGACACCAGGTATGACCAATTACTACTTTAGAGAAACAGTTAACAACCCCTTGACCATCACCTGAGGGTCTCCCAACACATTTGGTGTGTGGAAGAGGGGAGCCCTCTCCTGCCCTGCTCATACTTGAATAGCTTTCTACTGCAACAATATTTGTTGAATATTCTTTATGTACTAAGTAATAAGAATTCTGATATTTCATGAGTGACTGTTACACAAAATTATATAAATAAAAAAGAAATTAAGCATGTAATATTAAAAAAAAAAAAGTGGAAAGAAGCTTTCTGAGAAACTGCTTTGTGTTCTGTTAATTCATCTCAGAGAGTTACAGCTTTCCCCTCAAGAAGCCTTTCGCTAAGACTGTTCTTGTGGAATTTGCAACGTGATATTTGGAAGCCCATAGAGGGCTATGGTGAAAAAGGAAATATACTAAGATAAAAACCGAAAAGAAGATTTCTGAGAAACTGCTTTGTGTTCTGATAGTTCATCTCACAGAGTTACAGCTTTCCCCTCAAGAAGCCGTTCACTAAGACTGTTCTTGTGAAATTTGGAAAGTAATATTTGGAAGCCCATAGAGGGCTATGGTGAAAAGGAAATATCTTCCGTTAAAAACTGAAAAGAAGCTTGAGAAACTGCTTTGTGTTCTCTTAATTCATCTCAGAGTTACAGCTTTCTCAAGAAGCCTTTTGCTAAGACTGTTCTTGTGAATTTGCAAAGTGATATTTGGAAGCCCACAGAAGGCTACGGTGAAAAAGGAAATAACTTTCCTTAAAAACTGGAAGAAGCTTTCTGAGAAACTGCTTGTGTTCTGTTAATTCATCTCACAGAGTTACAGCTTTCTCAAGAAGCCTTTCACTAAGACTGTTCTTGTGAAATTTGGAAAGTAATATTTGGAAGCCCATAGAGGCTATGGTGAAAAGGAAGTATCTTCCGTTAAAATCTGGAAAGAAGATTTCTGAGAAACTGCTTTGTGTTCTGTTAATTCATCTCACAGAGTTACAGCTTTCCCTCAAGAAGCCTTTCGCTAAGACTGTTCTTGTGGAATTTGAAAGTGATATTTGGAAGCCCACAGAGGGCTATGGTGAAAAGGAAATATCCTAAGATAAAACTGAAAAGAAGCTTTCTGAGAAACTGCTTTGTGTTCTGTTAATTCATCTCACAGAGTTACAGCTTTCTCAAGAAGCCTTTCGCTAAGACTGTTCTTGTGGAATTTGCAAAGTGATATTTGGAAGCCCATAGAGGCTATGGTGAAAAGGAAATATCCTAAGTTAAAAACTGAAAAGAAGCTTTCTGAGAAACTGCTTTGTGTTCTGTTAATTCATCTCACAGAGTTACAGCTTTCCTCAAGAAGCCTTTCGCTAAGACTGTTCTTGTGGAATTTGCAAAGTGATATTTGGAAGCCCATAGAGGCTATGGTGAAAAGGAAATATCTTCAGTTAAAAACTGGAAAGAAGCTTCTGAGAAACTGCTTGTGTTCTGTTAATTCATCTCACAGAGTTACAGCTTTCCCTCAAGAAGCCTTTCGCTAAGACTGTTCTTGTCGAATTTGCAAAGTGATATTTGGAAACCCACAGAGGGCTATGGTGAAAAGGAAATATCTTCCGTTAAAAACTGAAAAGAAGCTTTCTGAGAAACTGCTTTGTGTTCTGTTAATTCATCTCACAGAGTTACAGCTTTCCCTCAAGAAGGTTTTCGCTAAGACTGTTCTTGTGGAATTTCCAAAGTGATATTTGAAAGCCCATAGAGGGCTATGGTGAGAAAGGAAATATCTTCCGTTAAAAACTGGAAAGAAGCTTTCTGAGAAACTGCTTTGTGTTCTGTTAATTCATCTCACAGTGTTACAAATTTCTCCTCAAGAAACTTTTAGCTAAGGTTGATCTTTTGGAATTTGAAAGTGATATTTGGAAGCCCATAGAGGCTATGGTGAAAAGGAAATATCTTCCGTTAAAATCTGGAAAGAAGATTTCTGAGAAACTGCTTTGTGTTCTGTTAATTCATCTCAGAGTTACAGCTTTCCCTCATGAAGCCTTTCCTGAGACTGTTCTTGTGGAATTTCCAAAGTGATATTTGGAAGCCCACAGAGGGCTATGGTGAAAAGGAAATATCCTAAGATAAAACTGAAAAGAAGCTTTCTGAGAAACTGCTTTGTGTTCTGTCAATTTATCTCACAGAGTTACAGCTTTCCCTCAAGAAGCCTTTCGCTAAGACTGTTCTTGTGGAATTTGCAAAGTGATATTTGGAAGCCCATGGAGGGTTACCGTGAAAAAGGAAACATCTTCAGTTAAAAACTGGAAAGAAGCTTTCTGAGAAACTGCTTTGTGTTCTGTTAATTCATCTCACAGAGTTACAGCTTTCCCCTCAAGAAGCCTTTCGCTAAGACTGATCCTGTGGAATTTGCAAAGGATATTTGGAAGCCCATAGGGCTATGGTGAAAAGGAAATATCCTAAGATAAAACTGAAAAGAAGCTTGAGAAACTGCTTGTGTTCTGTTAATTCATCTCACAGTGTTACAAATTTCTCCTCAAGAAGCCTTTCACTAAGACTGTTCTTGTGAAATTTGGAAAGTAATATTTGGAAGCCCATAGAGGACTATGGTGAAAAGGAAGTATCTTCCGTTAAAAACTGAAAAGAAGCTTGAGAAACTGCTTGTGTTCTGTTATTTCATGTCACAGAGTTACAGCTTTCTCAAGAAGCCTTTCGCTAAGACTGATCCTGTGGAATTTGCAAAGAGATATTTGGAAGCCCATAGGGCTATGGTGAAAAGAAATATCTTCCGTTAAAATCTGGAAAGAAGATTTCTGAGAAACTGCTTGTGTTCTGTTAATTCATCTCAGAGTTACAGCTTTCCTCAAGAAGCCTTTTGCTAAGACTGTTCTTCTGGAATTTGCAAAGTCACATTTGGAAGCCCATAGAGGCTATGGTGAAAAGGAAATATCTTCTGTTAAAAACTGGAAAGAAGCTTTCTGAGAGACTGCTTTGTCTTCCATTAATTAATCTCACAGAGTTACAGCTTTACCCTCAAGAAGCCTTTTGCTAAGACTGTTCTTGTGGAATTTGCAAAGTGATATTTGGAAGCCCATGGAGGGTTACCGTGAAAAGGAAACATCTTCAGTTAAAAACTGAAAAGAAGCTTTCTGAGAGACTGCTTTGTCTTCCATTAATTAATCTCACAGAGTTACAGCTTTCCCTCATGAAGCCTTTCCTTGAGACTGTTCTTGTGGAATTTGCAGAGTGATATTTGGAAGCCCATAGAGGGCTATGGTGAAAAGGAAATATCTTCCATTAAAAACTGGAAAGAAGCTTTCTGAGAAACTGCTTTGTGTTCTCTTAATTCATCTCACAGAGTTACAGCTTTCCCTCAAGAAGCCTTTCGCTAAGACTGTTCTTGTGGAATTCGCAAAGTGATATTTGGAAGCCCATAGAGGGCTATGGTGAAAAGGAAATATCTTCAGTTAAAAACTGGAAAGAAGCTTTCTGAGAAACTGCTTTGTGTTCTGTTAATTCATCTCACAGAGTTACAGCTTTCCCTCAAGAAGCCTTTCGCTAAGACTGTTCTTGTGGAATTTGCAGAGTGATAATTGGAAGCCCATAGAGGACTATGGTGAAAAAGGAAATATCTTCCGTTGAAAACTGGAAAGAAGCTTTCTGAGAAACTGCTTTGTGTTCTGTTAATTCATCTCACAGAGTTACATCTTTCCACTCAAGAAGCCTTTCGCTAAGACTGTTGTTGTGGAATTTGCAAAGTGATATTTGGAAGCCCTAGAGGGCTATGGTGAAAAGGAAATATCCTAAGATAAAACTGAAAAGAAGCTTTCTGAGAAACTGCTTTGTGTTCTGTTAATTCATCTCACAGTGTTACAAATTTCTCCTCAAGAAACCTTTAGCTAAGTCTGATCTTGTGGAATTTGGAAAGTGATATTTGGAAGCCCATAGGGGGCTATGGTGAAAAAGGAAGTATCTTCCATTAAAATCTGGAAAGAAGATTTCTGAGAAACTGCTTTGTGTTCTGTTAATTCATCTCAGAGTTACAGCTTTCCCTCATGAAGCCTTTCCTGAGACTGTTCTTGTGGAATTTGCAAAGTGATATTTGGAAGCCCTAGAGGGCTATGGTGAAAAGGAAATATCCTAAGATAAAACTGAAAAGAAGCTTTCTGAGAAACTGCTTTGTGTTCTGTTAATTCATCTCACAGAGTTACAGCTTTCCCTCAAGAAGCCTTTCACTAAGACTGTTCTTGTGGAATTTGCAAAGTGATATTTGGAAGCCCATAGAGGCTATGGTGAAAAGGAAATATCTTCAGTTAAAAACTGAAAAGAAGCTTTCTGAGAAACTGCTTTGTGTTCTGTTAATTCATCTCACAGAGTTACAGCTTTCCCTCAAGAAGCCTTTCGCTAAGACTGTTCTTGTGGAATTTGCAAAGTGATATTTGGAAGCCCATAGAGGCTATGGTGAAAAGGAAATATCCTGAGATAAAAACTGAAAAGAAGCTTTCTGAGAAACTGCTTTGTGTTCTGTTAATTCATCTCAGAGTTACAGCTTTCCCTCAAGAAGCCTTTGCTAAGACTGTTCTTGTGAATTTGCAAAGTGATATTTGGAAGCCCAAAGAGGGCTATGGTGAAAAGGAAATATCTAAGATAAAACTGAAAAGAAGCTTTCTGAGAAACTGCTTTGTGTTCTGTTAATTCATCTCACAGAGTTACAGCTTTCCCTCAAGAAGCCTTTCACTAAGACTGTTCTTCTGGAATTTTCAAAGTGATATTTGGAAGCCCATAGAGGGCTATGGTGAAAAGGAAATATCTTCCGTTAAAAACTGAAAAGAAGCTTTCTGAGAAACTGCTTTGTGTTCTGTTAATTCATCTCACAGAGTTACAGCTTTCCTCAAGAAGCCTTTCGCTAAGACTGTTCTTGTGGAATTTGCAAAGTGATATTTGGAAGCCCATAGAGGGCTATGGTGAAAAGGAAATATCTTCAGTTAAAAACTGGAAAGAAGCTTTCTGAGAAACTGCTTTGTGTTCTGTTAATTCATCTCACAGAGTTACAGCTTTCCCTCAAGAAGCCTTTCGCTAAGACTGTTCTTGTGGAATTTGCAACGTGACATTTGGAAGCCCATAGAGGCTATGGTGAAAAGGAAATATCTTCCGTTAAAAACTGGAAAGAAGCTTTCTGAGAAACTGCTTTGTGTTCTGTTAATTCATCTCACAGTGTTACAGCTTTCCCTCAGGAAGCCTATAGTTAAAGCTGCTCTTGTAGAATTTGCAATGCGATATTTGGAAGCCCATAGTGGGCTATGGTGAAAAGGAAATATCCTAAGATAAAACTGAAAAGAAGCTTCTGAGAAACTGCTTTGTGTTCTGTTAATTCATCTCACAGAGTTACAGCTTTCCCTCAAGAAGCCTTTCGCTAAGACTGTTCTTCTGGAATTTTCAAAGTGATATTTGGAAGCCCAAAGAGGGCTATGGTGAAAAGGAAATATCCTAAGATAAAACTGAAAAGAAACTTTTTGAGAAACTGCTTTGTGTTTTGTTAATTCATCTCACAGAGTTACAGCTTTCCTCAAGAAGCCTTTCGCTAAGACTGTTCTTGTGGAATTTGCAAAGTGATATTTGGAAGCCCATAGAGGGCTATGGTGAAAAGGAAATATCCTAAGATAAAACTGAAAAGAAGCTTTCTGAGAAACTGCTTTGTGTTCTGTTAATTCATCTCACATAGTTACAGCTTTCTCCTCAAGAAGCCTTCGCTAAGGCTGTTCTTGTGGAATTTGCAAAGTGATATTTGGAAGCCCATAGAGGGCTATGGTGAAAAGGAAATATCCTAAGTTAAAAACTGGAAAGAAGCTTTCTGAGAAACTGCTTTGTGTTCTGTTAATTCATCTCACAGAGTTACAGCTTTCCCTCAAGAAGCCTTTCGCTAAGACTGTTCTTGTGGAATTTGCAAAGTGATATTTGGAAGCCCATAGAGGGCTATGGTGAAAAGGAAATATCTTCCGTTAAAAACTGGAAAGAAGCTTTCTGAGAAACTGCTTTGTGTTCTGTTAATTCATCTCACAGAGTTACAGCTTTCCTCAAGAAGCCTTTCGCTAAGACTGTTCTTGTGGAATTTGCAAAGTGATATTTGAAGCCCATAGAGGGCTATGGTGAAAAGGAAATATCTTCAGTTAAAAACTGGAAAGAAGCTGTCTGAGAAACTGCTTTGTGTTCTGTTAATTCATCTCACAGAGTTACAGCTTTCCTCAAGAAGCCTTTCGCTAAGACTGTTCTTGTGGAATTTGCAAAGTGATATTTGGAAGCCATAGAGGGCTATGGTGAAAAGGAATATTTTCCGTTAAAAACTGAAAGAAGCTTTCTGAGAAACTGCTTTGTGTTCTGTTAATTCATCTCACAGAGTTACAGCTTTCCTCAAGAAGCCTTTCGCTAAGGCTGTTCTTGTGGAATTTGCAAAGTGATATTTGGAAGCCCATAGAGGGCTATGGTGAAAAGGAAATATCTTCAGTTAAAAACTGGAAAGAAGCTTTCTGAGAAACTGCTTTGTGTTCTGTTAATTCATCTCACAGAGTTACAGCTTTCCCTCAAGAAGCCTTTCGCTAAGACTGTTCTTGTGGAATTTGCAAAGTGATATTTGGAAGCCCATAGAGGGCTATGGTGAAAAGGAAATATCTTCAGTTAAAAACTGGAAAGAAGCTTTCTGAGAAACTGCTTTGTGTTCTGTTAATTCATCTCACAGAGTTACAGCTTTCCCTCAAGAAGCCTTTCGCTAAGACTGTTCTTGTGGAATTTGCAAAGTGATATTTGGAAGCCCATAGGGGCTATGGTGAAAAGGAAATATCCTAAGTTAAAAACTGAAAGAAGCTTTCTGAGAAACTGCTTTGTGTTCTGTTAATTCATCTCACAGAGTTACAGCTTTCCCTCAAGAAGCCTTTCGCTAAGACTGTTCTTGTGGAATTTGCAAAGTGATATTTGGAAGCCCATAGAGGGCTATGGTGAAAAGGAAATATCTTCCGTTAAAAACTGAAAGAAGCTTTCTGAGAAACTGCTTTGTGTTCTGTTAATTCATCTCACAGAGTTACAGCTTTCCCTCAAGAAGCCTTTCGCTAAGACTGTTCTTGTGGAATTTGCAAAGTGATATTTGGAAGCCCATAGAGGGCTATGGTGAAAAAGGAAATATCTTCAGTTAAAAACTGGAAAGAAGCTTTCTGAGAAACTGCTTTGTGTTCTGTTAATTCATCTCACAGAGTTACAGCTTTCCCTCAAGAAGCCTTTCGCTAAGACTGTTCTTGTGGAATTTGCAAAGTGATATTTGGAAGCCCATAGAGGCTATGGTGAAAAGGAAATATCTTCAGTTAAAAACTGAAAGAAGCTTTCTGAGAAACTGCTTTGTGTTCTGTTAATTCATCTCACAGAGTTACAGCTTTCCCTCAAGAAGCCTTTCGCTAAGACTGTTCTTGTGGAATTTGCAAAGTGATATTTGGAAGCCCATAGAGGCTATGGTGAAAAGGAAATATCCTAAGTTAAAAACTGAAAGAAGCTTTCTGAGAAACTGCTTTGTGTTCTGTTAATTCATCTCACAGAGTTACAGCTTTCCTCAAGAAGCCTTCGCTAAGACTGTTCTTGTGGAATTTGCAAAGTGATATTTGGAAGCCCATAGAGGGCTATGGTGAAAAAGGAAATATCTTCCGTTAAAAACTGAAAGAAGCTTTCTGAGAAACTGCTTTGTGTTCTGTTAATTCATCTCACAGAGTTACAGCTTTCCCTCAAGAAGCCTTTCGCTAAGACTGTTCTTGTGGAATTTGCAAAGTGATATTTGGAAGCCCATAGAGGCTATGGTGAAAAGGAAATATCTTCCGTTAAAAACTGGAAAGAAGCTTTCTGAGAAACTGCTTTGTGTTCTGTTAATTCATCTCACAGAGTTACAGATTTCCCCTCAATAAGCCTTTCGCTAAGACTGTTCTTGTTGAATTTGCAAAGTGATATTTGGAAGCCCATAGAGGGCTATGGTGAAAAGGAAATATCTTCAGTTAAAAACTGGAAAGAAGCTTTCTGAGAAACTGCTTTGTGTTCTGTTAATTCATCTCACAGAGTTACAGCTTTCCCCTCAAGAAGCCTTTCGCTAAGACTGTTCTTGTGGAATTTGCAAAGTGATATTTGGAAGCCCATAGAGGGCTATGGTGAAAAAGGAAATATCTTCCGTTAAAACTGGAAAGAAGCTTTATGAGAAACTTCTTTGTGTTCTGTTAATTCATCTCACAGAGATACAGCTTTCCCTCCAGAAGCTTTTCGCTAAGACTGTTCTTGTGTAATTTGCAAAGTGATATTTGGAAGCCCATAGAGGGCTATGGTGATAATGGAAATATCTTCCGTAAAAAACTGGAAAGAAGCTATCAGAGAAACTGCTTTGTGTTCTGTTAATTCATCTCACAAACTTACAGCTTTCTCCTCAAGAAGCCTTTTGCTAAGACTGTTCTTGTGGAATTTGTAAAGTGATATTTAGAAGCACATATAGGGCTATGGTGAAAAAGGAAATATATTCCGTAAATAACTGGAAAGAAGCTTTCTGAGAAACTGATTTGTGTTCTGTTAATTCATCTCACAAAGTTACACCTTTTCCCTCAATAAGCCTTTCGCTAAGACTATTCTTGTGGAATTTGCAAAGCGATATTTGGAAGACCATAGAGGTCAATGTTGAAAAAGGAAATATCTTCCGTTTAAAACTGGAAAGAAGCTTTCTGAGAAACTGCTTTCTGTTCTGTTAATTCATCTCACAGAGTTATAGCTTTCCCCTCAAGAAGCCTTTTGCTAAGACTGTTCTTGTGGAATTTGAAAGTGATATTTGGAAGCCCATAGGGCTATGGTGAAAAAGGAAATATCTTCATTAAAAACTGGAAAGAAGCTTTCTGAGAAACTGCTTTGTGTTCTGTTAATTCATCTCACAGAATTACAGCTTTCTCCTCAAGAAGCCTTTCGGTGAGACTGTTCTTGTGGAATTTGCAAAGTGATACTTGGAAGCCTATAGAGTTCTATGGTGAAAAAGGAAATATCTTCCGTTAAAACTGGAAAGAAGCTTTCTGAGAAACTGCTTTGTGTTCTGTTAATTCATCTCACAGAGTTACAGCTTTCCCTCAAGAAGCCTTTCGCTAAGACTGTTCTTGTGGAATTTGCAAAGTGATATTTGGAAGCCCATAGAGGGCTATGGTGAAAAGGAAATATCTTCAGTTAAAAACTGGAAAGAAGCTTTCTGAGAAACTGCTTTGTGTGTTCTGTTAATTCATCACACAGAGTTACAGCTTTCCTCAAGAAGAGTTTTTCGCTAAGACTGTTCTTGTGAATTTGCAAAGTGATATTTGGAAGCCCATAGAGGGCTATGGTGAAAAGGAAATATCTTCCGTTAAAACTGGAAAGAAGCTTGAGAAACTGCTTTGTGTTCTGTTAATTCATCTCACAGAGTTACAGCTTTCTCAAGAAGCCTTTCGCTAAGACTGTTCTTGTGGAATTTGCAAAGTGATATTTGGAAGCCCATAGAGGGCTATGGTGAAAAGGAAATATCTTCTAGTTAAAAACTGGAAAGAAGCTTTCTGAGAAACTGCTTTGTGTTCTGTTAATTCATCTCACAGAGTTACAGCTTTCCCTCAAGAAGCCTTTCGCTAAGACTGTTCTTGTGGAATTTGCAAAGTGATATTTGGAAGCCCATAGAGGGCTATGGTGAAAAGGAAATATCTGTTAAAACTGGAAAGAAGCTTTCTGAGAAACTGCTTTGTGTTCTGTTAATTCATCTCACAGAGTTACAGCTTTCCCTCAAGAAGCCTTTCGCTAAGACTGTTCTTGTGGAATTTGCAAAGTGATATTTGGAAGCCCATAGAGGGCTATGGTGAAAAGGAAATATCTTCCGTTAAAACTGGAAAGAAGCTTTCTGAGAAACTGCTTTGTGTTCTGTTAATTCATCTCAGAGTTACAGCTTTCCCTCAAGAAGCCTTTCGCTAAGACTGTTCTTGTGGAATTTGCAAAGTGATATTTGGAAGCCCATAGAGGGCTATGGTGAAAAGGAAATATCTTCCGTTAAAAACTGGAAAGAAGCTTTCTGAGAAACTGCTTTGTGTTCTGTTAATTCATCTCACAGAGTCTCAAGAAGACTTTCGCTAAGACTGTTGTTCTTGTGGAATTTGCAAAGCGATATTTGGAAGCCCATAGAAGGCTATGGTGAAAAAGAAAATGGCTTCAGTTAAAAACTGGAAAGAAGCTTTCTGAGAAACTGCTTTGTGTTCTGTTAATTTATCTCACAGAGTTACAGCTTTCCCTCAAGAAGCCTTTCGATAAGACTGTTCCTGTGGAATTTGCAAAGTGATATTTGGTAGCCCATAGAGGGCAATGGTGAAAACGGAAATGTCTTCAGTTAAAAACTGAAAAGAAGCTTTCTGAGAAACTGCTTCATGTTCTGTTAATTCGTCTCACAGAGTTACAGCTTCCCCTCAAGAAGCCTTTCGCTAAGACTGTTCTTGTGGAATTTGAAAAGTGATATTTGGAAGACCATAGAGGGCTATGGTGAAAAGGAAATATCTTCCGTTAAAAACTGGAAAGAAGCTTTCTGAGAAACTGCTTTGTGTTCTGTTAATTCATCTCACAGAGTTACAGCTTTCCCTCAAGAAGCCTTTCGCTAAGACTGTTCTTGTGAATTTGCAAAGTGATATTTGGAAGCCCATAGAGGCTAATGGTGAAAAAGGAAATATCTTCCGTTAAAACTGGAAAGAAGCTTCTGAGAAACTGCTTGTGTTCTGTTAATTCATCTCACAGAGTTACAGCTTTCCCTCAAGAAGCCTTTCGCTAAGACTGTTCTTGTGGAATTTGCAAAGTGATATTTGGAAGCCCATAGAGGGCTATGGTGAAAAAGGAAATATCTTCCGTTAAAAACTGGAAAGAAGCTTTCTGAGAAACTGCTTTGTGTTCTGTTAATTCATCTCACAGAGTTACAGCTTTCCTCAAGAAGCCTTCGCTAAGACTGTTCTTGTGGAATTTGCAAAGTGATATTGGAAGCCCATAGAGGGCTATGGTGAAAAAGGAAATATCTTCAGTTAAAAACTGGAAAGAAGCTTTCTGAGAAACTGCTTTGTGTTCTGTTAATTCATCTCACAGAGTTACAGCTTTCCTCAAGAAGCCTTTCGCTAAGACTGTTCTTGTGGAATTTGCAAAGTGATATTTGGAAGCCCATAGAGGGCTATGGTGAAAAAGGAAATATCTTCCGTTAAAAACTGGAAAGAAGCTTTCTGAGAAACTGCTTTGTGTTCTGTTAATTCATCTCACAGAGTTACAGCTTTCCTCAAGAAGCCTTTCGCTAAGACTGTTCTTGTGGAATTTGCAAAGTGATATTTGGAAGCCCATAGAGGGCTATGGTGAAAAAGGAAATATCTTCCGTTAAAAACTGAAAGAAGCTTTCTGAGAAACTGCTTTGTGTTCTGTTAATTCATCTCACAGAGTTACAGCTTTCCCTCAAGAAGCCTTTCGCTAAGACTGTTCTTGTGGAATTTGCAAAGTGATATTTGGAAGCCCATAGAGGCTATGGTGAAAAAGGAAATATCTTCAGTTAAAAACTGAAAGAAGCTTTTCTGAGAAACTGCTTTGTGTTCTGTTAATTCATCTCACAGAGTTACAGCTTTCCTCAAGAAGCCTTTCGCTAAGACTGTTCTTGGAATTTGCAAAGTGATATTTGGAAGCCCATAGGGCTATGGTGAAAAGGAAATATCCTGTTAAAACTGGAAAGAAGCTTTCTGAGAAACTGCTTTGTGTTCTGTTAATTCATCTCACAGAGTTACAGCTTTCCTTCAAGAAGCCTTTCGCTAAGACTGTTCTTGTGGAATTTGCAAAGTGATATTTGGAAGCCCATAGAGGCTGGTGAAAAAGGAAATATCTTCAGTTAAAACTGGAAAGAAGCTTTGAGAAACTGCTTTGTGTTCTGTTAATTCATCTCACAGAGTTACAGCTTTCCTCAAGAAGCCTTTCGCTAAGACTGTTCTTGTGGAATTTGCAAAGTGATATTTGGAAGCCCATAGAGGGCTATGGTGAAAAGGAAATATCTTCCGTTAAAACTGAAAGAAGCTTTTCTGAGAAACTGCTTTGTGTTCTGTTAATTCATCTCACAGAGTTACAGCTTTCCTTCAAGAAGCCTTTCGCTAAGACTGTTCTTGTGGAATTTGCAAAGTGATATTTGGAAGCCCATAGGGCTATGGTGAAAAGGAAATATCTTCCGTTAAAACTGGAAAGAAGCTTTCTGAGAAACTGCTTTGTGTTCTGTTAATTCATCTCACAGAGTTACAGCTTTCCTCAAGAAGCCTTTCGCTAAGGCTGTTCTTGTGGAATTTGCAAAGTGATATTTGGAAGCCCATAGAGGGCTATGAAAAGGAAATATCTTCAGTTAAAACTGGAAAGAAGCTTTCTGAGAAACTGCTTTGTGTTCTGTTAATTCATCTCACAGAGTTACAGCTTTCCTCAAGAAGCCTTTCGCTAAGACTGTTTGTGGAATTTGCAAAGTGATATTTGGAAGCCCATAGAGGGCTATGGTGAAAAGGAAATATGTTCCGTTAAAAACGGAAAGAAGCTTTCTGAGAAACTGCTTTGTGTTCTGTTAATTCATCTCACAGAGTTACAGCTTTCCCTCAAGAAGCCTTTCGCTAAGACTGTTCTTGTGAATTTGCAAAGTGATATTTGGAAGCCCATAGAGGGCTATGGTGAAAAGGAAATATCTTCCGTTAAAAACTGGAAAGAAGCTTTCTGAGAAACTGCTTTGTGTTCTGTTAATTCATCTCACAGAGTTACAGCTTTCCTCAAGAAGCCTTTCGCTAAGACTGTTCTTGTGGAATTTGCAAAGTGATATTTGGAAGCCATAGAGGGCTATGGTGAAAAAGGAAATATCTTCAGTTAAAAACTGGAAAGAAGCTTTCTGAGAAACTGCTTTGTGTTCTGTTAATTCATCTCACAGAGTTACAGCTTTCCCTCAAGAAGCCTTTCGCTAAGACTGTTCTTGTGGAATTTGCAAAGTGATATTTGGAAGCCCATAGAGGGCTATGGTGAAAAGGAAATATCTTCAGTTAAAAACTGGAAAGAAGCTTTCTGAGAAACTGCTTTGTGTTCTGTTAATTCATCTCACAGAGTTACAGCTTTCCCTCAAGAAGCCTTCGCTAAGACTGTTCTTGTGGAATTTGCAAAGTGATATTTGGAAGCCCATAGAGGGCTATGGTGAAAAGGAAATATCTTCCGTTAAAAACTGGAAAGAAGGTTTCTGAGAAACTGCTTTGTGTTCTGTTAATTCATCTCACAGAGTTACAGCTTTCCTCAAGAAGCCTTTCGCTAAGACTGTTCTTGTGGAATTTGCAAAGTGATATTTGGAAGCCCATAGAGGGCTATGGTGAAAAGGAAATATCTTCAGTTAAAAACTGGAAAGAAGCTGTCTGAGAAACTGCTTTGTGTTCTGTTAATTCATCTCACAGAGTTACAGCTTTCCCTCAAGAAGCCTTTCGCTAAGACTGTTCTTGTGGAATTTGCAAAGTGATATTTGGAAGCCCATAGAGGGCTATGGTGAAAAGGAAATATCTTCCGTTAAAAACTGGAAAGAAGCTTTCTGAGAAACTGCTTTGTGTTCTGTTAATTCATCTCACAGAGTTACAGCTTTCCTCAAGAAGCCTTCGCTAAGACTGTTCTTGTGGAATTTGCAAAGTGATATTTGGAAGCCCATAGAGGCTATGGTGAAAAGGAAATATCTTCAGTTAAAAACTGGAAAGAAGCTTTTCTGAGAAACTGCTTTGTGTTCTGTTAATTCATCTCACAGAGTTACAGCTTTCCTCAAGAAGCCTTTCGCTAAGACTGTTCTTGTGGAATTTGCAAAGTGATATTTGGAAGCCCATAGAGGGCTATGGTGAAAAGGAAATATCTTCAATTAAAACTGGAAAGAAGCTTTCTGAGAAACTGCTTTGTGTTCTGTTAATTCATCTCACAGAGTTACAGCTTCCTCAAGGCTTTTCGCTAAGACTGTTCTTGTGAATTTGCAAAGTGATATTTGGAAGCCCATAGAGATCTATGGTGAAAAGGAAATATCTTCCGTTAAAAACTGGAAAGAAGCTTTCTGAGAAACTGCTTTGTGTTCTGTAATTCATCTCACAGTTACAGCTTTCCTTCAAGAAGCCTTTCGCTAAGGCTGTTCTTGTGGAATTTGCAAAGTGATATTTGGAAGCCCATAGAGGGCTATGGTGAAAAGGTAATATCTTCAGTTAAAACTGGAAAGAATCTGTTTGAGAAACTGCTTTGTGTTCTGTTAATTCATCACAGAGTTACAGCTTTCCCTCAAGAAGCCTTTCGCTAAGGCTGTTCTTGTGGAATTTGCAAAGTGATATTTGAAGCCCATAGTGGCGGTGAAAAGGAAATATCTTCATTAAAAACTGGAAAGAAGCTGTCTGAGAAACTGATTTGTGTTCTGTTAATTCATCTCACAGAGTTACAGCTTTCCCCTCAAGAAGCTTTTCGCTAAGACTGTTCTTGAGGAATTTGCAAAGTGATATTTGTAAGCCCTTGGAGGGCTATGGTGAAAAAGGAAATATCTTCCGTTAAAAACGCGAAAGAAGCTTTCTGAGAAACTGCTTTGTTTTCTGTTAATTCCTCTAACAGAGTTACAGCTTTCCCTTCACGAAGCCTTTCGCTAAGGCTGTTCTTGTGGAATTTACAAAGTGATATTTGGAAGCCCATAGAAGGCTATGGTGAAAAAGGAAATATCTTCAGTTAAAAACTGGAAAGAAGCAGTCTGAGAAACTGCTTTGTGTTCTGTTAATTCATCTCACAGAGTTACAGCTTTCCTCTCAAGAAGCCTTTGTTAATTCTGTTCTTGTGGAATTGGCAAGTGATATTGGAAGCCCATAGAGGCTATGGTGAAAAAGGAATATCTTCTGTTAAAACTGGAAAGAAGCTTTCTGAGAAACTGCTTTGTGTTCTGTTAATTCATCTCACAGAGTTACAGCTTTCCCCTCAAGAAGCCTTTTGCTAAGACTGTTCTTGTGGAATTTGCAAAGTGATATTTGGAAGCCCATAGAGGGCTATAGTGAAAAAGGAAATATCTTCCATTAAAAACTTGAAAGAATCTTTCTGAGAAACGGCTTTGTGTTCTCTTAATTCATCTCAGAGATTTACAGCTTGCCCCTCAAGAAGCTTTTTGCTAAGACTGTTCTTGTGGAATTTGCAAAGTGATATTTGGAAGCCCATAGAGGGCTATGGTGAAAAAGGAAATATCTTCCGTTAAAAACTGGAAAGAAGCTGTCTGAGAAACTGCTTTGTGTTCTGTTAATTCATCTCACAGAGTTACAGCTTTCCCCTCAAGAAGCCTTTTGCTAAGACTGTTCTTGTGGAATTTGCAAAGTGATATTTGGAAGCCCAGAGAGGGCTATAGTGAAAAAGGAAATATCTTCCATTAAAAACTTGAAAGAATCTTTCTGAGAAACGGCTTTGTGTTCTCTTAATTCATCTCACAGATTTACAGCTTGCCCCTCAAGAAGCTTTTTGCTAAGACTGTTCTTGTGGAATTTGCAAAGTGATATTTGGAAGCCCATAGAGGGCTATGGTGAAAAAGGAAATATCTTCTGTTAAAAAGTGGAAAGAAGCTTTCTGAGAAACTGCTTTGTGTTCTGTTAATTCATCTCACAGAGTTTCAGCTTTCCCTTCAAGAAGCCTTTCCCTAAGTTCGTTCTTGTAGCATTTGCAAAGTGTTATTTGGAAGCCAATAGAAAGCTTTGGTGAAAAAGGTAATCTCTTCAGTTAAAAACGGGAAAGAAGCTGTCTGTGAAACGGCTTTGTGTTCTGTTAATTCATCTCACCGAGTTACAGCTTTCCCCTCAAGAAGCCTTTCGCTAAGGCTGTTGTTGTGGAATTTGCAAAGTGATATTCTGAAGCCCATAGAGGGCTACGGTAAAAAAGGAAATATCTTCCGTTAAAAACTGGAAAGAAGTTTTCTTTGAAACTACTTTGTGTTCTGTTAATTCACCTCACAGAGTTACAGATTTCCCCTCAAGAAGCGTTTCGCTAAGACTGCTCTAGGGGAATTTGCAAAGTGATATTTGGAAGCCCATAGAGGACTATGGTGAAAAAGGAAACATCTTCCGTCAAAATCGGAAAGATGCTTTCTGCGGTACAGCTTTGTGTTCTCTCAATTCATCTCACAGAGTTACTGCTTTCCCCTCAAGATTCTTTCGCTAAGGCTGTTCTTGTGGAATTTGGTAACTGATATTTGGAAGCCCTTAGAGGGCTACGGTGAAAAAGGAAATATCTTCAGTTAAAAACTGGAAAGAATCTTTCTGAGAAACTGCTTTGTGTTCTGTTAATTCACCTCACAGATTTACAGTTTTCCCCTCAAGAAGCCTTTCGCTAAGACTGTTCCTGTGGAATTTGCAAAGTGATATTTGGAAGTCCCTAGTGGCCTATGGTGAAAAAGGAAATATCTTCCGTTAAAAACTGGAAAGAAGCTTTCTGAGAAACTGCTTTGTGTTCTTTGAATTCTTCTCACAGAGTTACAGCTTTCCCCTGAAGAAACCTTTTGCTAAGAC